>VWPU01009473.1:2564-282789 GCA_013398955.1 Callaeas wilsoni
CTCTCCTCTCCTCTCCTCTCCTCTCCTCTCCTCTCCTCTCCTCTCTTTTATCCTTTTCATTTGCTATAGTGAAGTAGACATAACCAGCTTTTTGAGATATATGTTCTGCTGATCAAATTTTGATTCTGAGTAGCTCACAGATTTTCTGACAGCCATAAGTATTCAAGCTCAGTGGGTATTTGTGCTCTCTAGTATCTATAAATATACTGCAGTTTTTTGATTGTTTTATGACAGAAGTTTATTTTATTTTATTTTTGCCTTCACAGTTGGCTTTGGATTTTTTTTCTGCTTTATAGACCCTTGTCTTTTTATTAGTTCTATGTTCCCTGTTGATTTTATGCTTTATATTCCTGCTGTCACTACCAGCATCTCACTGTAAACAAGAGTGTTGTATCTCAGTGGGTTATTTTCTGTTAATAACCTGTGATACAGTATATAAATAAAAAAGAGAGGAGTTCACAGGTGCAATTTATTAGAGTTATTGCAATGTGACTTCAGTAATGGGCTTGAGTTCTTTAGAAACTTTGGTGTGTTTTGAGCTGAAGAAGACAGCTATATATTGCAGTTCATGAGAGAAAAATAAATATCAGTGTAATGAAATATATCCAAGTCCAACTCAATAATAATTGCAATTTCTCAGTGTCAATACTTGGAGACCTATGTGTACCTCACAATAATTCAAACAAAAGTACACCAGTAAAGTAACATATTATTCAGGTTAGACTGGAAGAATGAAACCAAACAAAATGGCAAACCATACAAAATTTTCTGTCCTCCCTATACTTACATCACTGTTAACTACATGATAGCATATTTTAATCCTAGTACTCCCCTGTTAAACTTCACAATATACAATCATATTTCAGATATATGTTGCACCTATGGAGAAGAGCTGTGTAAAACAAGCAAAGCATAATTCAGAGATTGTTTGAATCCTGTTCAAAGTTGTAGTGAAGCTCCCAAATTACTCAAATTATTTTTTAGCACACTTTTTAAAAATCTGACTATGGCAGAAGTCAAAATTTTATCAGTAATAATGTGTCTTGTCCACAAAGAATAGAGCTGTCAGCTCTGAAATGCCTGTAAAGGCCACCGTACTTTTCATCATTCACTGCTGCTAATAAGAAATTAAATCAGAGAATCTAGTGCTTGGTGTGAGTCAGATTAAAGGAAAAAGATCAAGTGCTCAGAGCAGCTAAAAAGCAGTGTTCACCCTACCCTTCCTCATCCTTATTAGCTGATATGTTGGCTCAAATAAAAGCTATTCAGAATGTTTTGGAATCACCATTTTCAGAAGTCTGTCATAAAATCGTATTTTAGAACTCTTTCAACTCAATACTATAAGTTTTATATGTTCAACATTATACTTCATACTCTTTTCTAAGATTAAGTTATAATCATTATCTTCTCTAGACATTGACATCACTCCAAAGAAAGTGTAGGTGGTACATTTTGACCAGACACACAGCTAAAGGAGCAGCTTTCCATTTAAGAAGGACAGATAGTCTGTCTTGCATCTCAAATAGTGTAGATTGCCGACATGGAAAATCAAAGTTATTGAAGGTGTTTGCATTGGAGCTGCTTCATACCCGTGGAAGGTGGAGATACCAGAAACCTTATTTTAGTGAAACATCAGGTTTCCCTGTCTCATCCATTCTACAGAATCTATAATCATATATCCTTGATATCTCATGGGAGGGGGACAACTGACCTAGGAACATGAATGTATTTTTGTCAATTATTGCTGCCAGTAGAATTATTCTGCATAAAGGACCTCTTACACTGGTTATCTTTGATTTTAAAACTCCTTTGCTGATGTTAATAATTTCATTCTCAAAAATGAAATTCTCTCAATGACTACGGCCAAATATCTGTTAGGAGAGGCTCAGCCCAGAACCATGACAGTTCCAGAGTTTGCACATTCAGTAAAAGTCTTTGTATATCGCTGTCGCATGCATAACCAAATTTTGCCTTCCTGTGTAGGAATGAGTCCTGTGGGATTTATGGACATTAAAGCTCAAGGTTTTCTTAGCAGGCAGTGGGAACTGAGGGCAGGTAACACCAGGAAGGCAGTGCTTAGGTCCTGTCTCAAGCCCTGCCTTGTAAGTTGCTGGGAACGTTACTGCTGATATTAAAGGGAACAAGAGCAGGCTTGTTTCTCCTATGCAGGTGCAATCAGGATTCAATGACAATCGTGACATCTCCAGCAGTGAGAGCCTTCCCTGGCCTCAGAGAGAATAGGTCCTCATCTTCTATAGTGAAAGTTTCTGACTGTCTTACAAAAAAATGAAAACCTCTTTTAACTTGAGCAACTAATGCATCGTCTGTATTATTACCATGATAGTTCTGGGCAGACGATATAGAATCCTAATGGGTTTTTTATTATTAGTTTAATTGCAGCTGTTTCAAGATCACCTTTAAATCCCATGGAAATATTTATGTATCATCCTTTCATAATACTCTGTGGGACTTGTAGGAGAAAATCAAACAAAATGTAAGAACATTGGCAAATGTAATTTAAAATCCCTCAAAAAGGTATGAATATTTTTTTCATTTTCCAGCTTCCCTTTTGTTAATATTTATATTACTTGTCTGTTTAGAGATATAATAATTCTCTTCTCCCATTATTGACACTGTGGATTTTTTTTCTTTTGTATGATATTATAGTAAATGCACTACATATGGACTGGAACTTATACCAAGATATGTCTTAGAAATATCTTTAATCCTGGTCATTTTTAAATACAAGGATGATCCAAAAACAACAATTGCCTGTTTTCCTAGAAAGTAGAATTTTGCTCTTTAGTACAACAGACATGTTGTGAGCATTTTTAGATCTATGATGTCAACTGCAGAGAAAGAGTTTGTTCTCTTCTCTGGACAAACAGGCTAAAATTTTTCAGATCTTTCTTGTATGTACTTGAGTTTTCATGCAGGATACTCCTACTTTGTGTATATGAAGTGCTATGAGGATACATCTGAAATGTCTGTCTGGTAATATTACACACATGAGAACTGACAACTTGATTTACCTTTGCTACCATTTTCAAAGAATTTGCAGCTTGTCACAGAAAATTAGTTTGACAGCATATTTTTAATTAAAAACTAAATTGTTGACCTTTTTCTTTAAACTGTTATAGAAGAAGGAACTGTTACAAGCTGTCACCTCAGCTGAAAGACCTGATCAGTGAGAAGGGAAGATACATTTTTATTTTTATTCACTCTTTATGCCGAGATGACCTCAAACCTATAGGATAGTCAGTGCCGAAGCTTCTGGGATCTTTCTGGTTCTTTCTGAAAGCAGTTCTATCACTCGCAATATTCAAAGGTGTGTTAGTTCATCATCCCAAGGTGTTACCCAGCTGTCCTCTGTCAAACACCACTTGTCTTTGATGTCTCTAGCGTCTGCATGGTCAGAATGCTAATTGAATATATGCAAAGCATATGGGAAGGACAAACACTTGTAAGTACTTTTAAAATCCTCCTGATTCCTTAGGACTTCATCTTTCCGTGTTGTCAAGGCCTTCTGTGTTATTAAGAGGGAAACAATAGTGTGTGAATGACTTGTGCATGCCAAGTTTTCCTAGGTGTTCTCTAATTCACCTTTCCTTGATCAAATGAAAGTCTTCCAACACTCTTTACTCTGGTCTCCTGTGTCAGAGATCCCTGAGGGCTGGTCTTGTCATTGAAGAACAAAGCAAAGAAGGCATTTGGTTGTTCTGCTTTCTCTGCATCCTCTGTTACCTTCATCTAGTCCTGCTCTCACATTATCCTTTGTTTTCCTTTTGTTATTGAAGTATTTGAAGAAGCCCTTCTTGTTTTCCTTGACATCTTTGGCCAGATTTAATTCCAGGTTTCTGAGATAATTTTTTGTCAGCTTAGATACACAGTAAAACTGCATTTCCTCTGCATTTTCTCAGCTGTATGCAGCTGATATAAGCACTTTTACTAAACCAGGAAAGTTCTCTCATATACCTTAACTCAAAGGTATAATTCAAGCATTTCAAAGGAAAAATAGAACTGTCAGGAAAGTTTATGATTCCACAAACCTTGCACTGGAAGATGCTTCTGCCCATGGCAGCGATTTGGAACTAGATGATCTTTAAGGTCCCTGACCATTCTATGATTCCATAAAGTTAATTTCTGATCAGAAGGTTTCATTTCTAATTAAGGGCAAATTCTATTTCTATGCCTTCTTATCATAGACGTTGTTATATATCACGTTGAACATTAATTTCCTGCATTCTGTTTTTAGGCAAAACGTTTTAACTACTAGCGCTTAAGCTTTGTGGAGATTGTAAATATTGGATCTTTAGGCCCTTATTCCCTTACATCAGTGAAGATGTACAATAATATGTATAAAAATATTTAAATTAAGCAGTGTTCCTGACTATATGTGCAATTTCATAGAAGACTTGATGGATTTTAAGTGACAAGTTTCTAATCACTGGTTTTCTAGACATTTATTGGAGAAAGATAGAAATAACAATTAATTAACCTAATATGCCTTTATATTTGCAATTTCTTCATTTTAATATTATTTTGAAACACTTATCACTCGATAAGTAAAATACATATATCTGTATATGCATTATGTGGTTGATGTGTGGATATCAAGATAAACATATATCAATAGTATGAAAAAAAAGTGTGTGTTTTGATATAAATTCAGATTTTCTTAAATCTTTTGTACCAACTGGGGCTAGTGAATTTTTAAATCTATGTGAAGTTAAATGAATTTTATGTACCTTTTTCAGCTACCCATATGGCACTAACCCATTGGACTTAACACAAATGTATACTTAGAAATAGACAGATTTATTTTCCTGGAGATTTCTTAATGGTCCATGCTGTTGTCTGGTAACCAGAGATTGAAGCTTTGAAAATATGAAGTCCTTATATAGGCTTGCTTATCTATTTATTTGGCTTTGTGTTTTTCGTTTACTGAGTTGCTATTCAGTTTTTATTTCATGTTAATTGCTTTGCTTTTAAAGTTCCAGGCAGTTCCTGGATAATTTCCCGTGCAAAGAGGTTAAAGCTAAATAATGTAGACAAACAGCAGAAGCTTTCTTTCAGAATGCTGTTGGAGTTTGGCTTCCATGTCACGTACTGGGCCATAAAATGTAAAATAGATGTCTCTCTCCGAAAGCTCTGCAGTGAGAGAACAGTCTTAAAAAACAGGGGGAGGGGAGGTTTAGAAAATAATAAAAATAATAAAAAACCCCCCACAACATAAAAAATATTATAGTATCTGAGAGACACTATAATTCAAAGGTGCTAGGTCAATATGAGCTTCCACATTTTAAGGAATTTTTAATGTCAACAGATCAGTGAATAAATTTTGTAAATCTATTCTATGTATGAGAATCCACTCTTCCAGCCTGGTAATGCTGTATTTTAGCAATAGTTGTGGTATAAAGTCAGCCTTCAACAAGAATGCATCAGTTAAAACCAATAAAAAGCAATGGTGCTTTCTTTGTGATAAATTTATGCTAAAGAAAAAATCTTGGTAATCTCCTATATTATTTAGAGGACCAGTGATCAAAGGAAGAGGCATTCAAAGAATAGCATTCTTGTACATTCTGTACTGATGCAGAATTACTGTCAGTAATGGTGAATACAATTGCTACCAAGGAGTGCTGTGAAAATGCTTTTAAAACTTACATTTATAAGTCTTTGCTGCAAGTTAGGAGGAGGAGAGTAAAAGGAAGATAGACAATTTTAAGATAGCGCCTAGTACTTATGGTGGTTTAATTATACTGCTACTTTTTCTTGTGCAGTGATGTTTTGTCAATGCATTTCTTTTTACACAGCCACTGCATGAGGAGTAAATTTCATTGAAATTATCTTGATATTAAAAAAAAAGGATTTTAATTTTCAAAATAATGTGCTTTTCCTTCATATTAATAAATATTTAAACATCCCTTTATTCTCATGCATGTACTAAAATGAGAGATTGTAGGAAGTCTCTGGTTATCAATTTTGTCAACAGTGGTTCAATCTTCATCAAAATTTCACCCTGATGTTTGTCAACAACAGTGAACACTATGGAAACCTGCTGCATGAAGTACAAAACTGTGTGTAAGCTTCAGATGATTTATTTCCTGGATGTAGGCTAAGCAAGACAAACTGTTACTGTTCTGGTGTTTCCCTGGGGTCTGAGGATCAAGCACGACAATGGATAGAAAAACTCCAACAGCAATGATTGATACCACATTTCAAATGTCATTCTCACATTTTCTTCCTTCATAATAATGCGGTCCCAAAATTCACCCTTCAACTTCTTTTCTGGTGTGAGAGGAAGAAGATGGTATTTTTATTCTTTTGTTTGCAATACTCTCAATTTAATCAAAATACCAGACTCCTATTTTAAAAGCTTTGTTTGAAGTACTTAAAAATAATTTTGTGTTCAATCCAGTGACTCACATAATTCTTAATTTCCAGAAAAGCAATACTTTTTTATGATAATATATCAGAATTAATTCTCTGTGAAATAGAAAACCAGTAGAAACACTGATTACTATTCAACTTTTTTTGTGACTTTATCATAAGTCTCAGCATATTTAACATCTTTCTTAACACAATATTTTATTTAATCTATAATAATATATTATATTCATTACTGTACATGCAAATATATTTTTTAAAATAAGGACTTTTTATTGTGAGTCTTGTAATTGAGTCTGGAAAATATGACCTATAATACTCTGAAAAACAGAAAAATCTTGCTTGTGAATTCTATAATGTTTTTGCAACTCTTATTATGAAGATTATCTGGTGCATTCTTTTGAACATTTGCTGTTGGCAATACCAAAGTCACAGAGTTCAACAGTCCCATTTTTTTTGAAGAGTGATGAACTATTTGGCAAAACATTTCATTAATATGTGCAAAGGGGCTGTAGGGTATGTCTACCCCAGTGATTCAGTGTAAACTTTGCTTTGTAACTGATCTCAGCAGTACTGGAGACGGAGGGAAAAATAGGCATGGGGATAAGTATTGGAGAGAGTTTCCATATCCCTCTCAGCCTTTTAATCTTTCTACCAGCAAGAAGGGAGCATTCAGGTCAAGGAGAGAAGTATTCAAGGATCCCCAACACTCTTCTGTCTTCAAAAAGCAACTCTTCTAGACTTTTTGCCTTGGTAGGATAAATTCTTTCCTCTTTTTGCCTTCCAAAGAATCTAGCCTGATTATTCTGCCAGGTGCTAAAGGGAATATAGGTTTTCAAAGGAAATGGAAGTACTTAAGAATTTTAATGAAGTAAAAATAATATTTCAGTACTGCAGTACCAGCTGGATTGCAAATTTAAAAATCTAACTTTAAGAAAATGCCTCTTTTATCATAAGTTTTGGGTCCGTTGTTCATCTGTTAAGATGTGTGGGAAAAAATGAGATAAATTAGTTTCTTTTACCAGCTTTAACCGCAGGTAGCAATCTCACTTTACCTTGAATGTGTCATTCATTACAAGCTACTTGCTTTCAGTCATGGGGATTTATAATGGTGGAAAATCTCCATGTAACACCACTACTCATCTCTGAAATAATACACCACAGAGCATTGAAATTAATATCCATTTAAAATGTATTTAAATCACATGTTTTTCTTGCAGCTGGTTTCCATACCAGTAGCTGAAGGTAACCAAACATAACATCCTTCTAATCTTGGTTAGGAAATTTATACCAGAGGATCTTTAACACTTAAAGCAAATGACTCACAGTGTTACACTACGTTTAAATTTTCACCTATGCAGTACATTCTTGCCCATCATTTAAACCATGTCATTTTCTGCCACTACCCCAGATGGCATCTGTAATAATCCTGCATACAAACATTTATTTCCACTGAAGTGCCATGGCTACTCCATAGATAGCTTTAGGGATTGCACAAGATTGGAGGATTGGCTTCTGTGCTCCATGACTGTAAATGGAATTTATGTATTAAATTTAAGAATTTAAAAGAAAGAATGAAATATAAAACTCCCCACAATTTCTTAGTGATGTCATTGGCTTTATTAATTGTTGACCATGCAACACTTGTCAAGATCAAGGTAAGCTGTCAACAGCAGTGAGATAGAAAATTAAGAGGATTGACATCTCTTAAAATCCTTCCAATGATACACCTTTTAATGATGACAACACAGATTAGTCAGACTCTAAAATATTTAGGCATCATGGCTTCTCAAAAGTCACAATTTTCTCCCAGCACACTCCCAACACTCATAATACTCTGTTGATTTATTCTATTGGATTATCTCATAATTTTGATAATTTGGCCAGTTGAATGCTTTACAAATATTGCTGGATTAAGTTCTAACCTGCTGGCACTCACACAAATCTGTCACGGTTCTTTAGTTTCTTCAGGACTAGCACCAGAACATTATTGTAAAACTATTTTTAAACTCCTTACTTGCATTTCAAATGTCAAAACATGACCTGCAGTATCCTTGAATAAATTTTGAGTTTCTAGGTGAACCTTAAGCGATACATTATTTATACATCTATATATAGATATACAGATATAGATATAGATATAGATATCTGAGTGAGTGTGAGGATGTGTGTGTATGTGCATACATGTAAGCATGTGCATATATATTTTTAATTTTAAGAAAATTTTGAGGATTCTAAAATCAAAAATCTCAGTAAGTACTAGTATAAGTTCTACTTTAATGAGCTGTGTTCTGGCAATTTTTCTCAGCTTCATGAGACCTAAGCAAGACAACTACTCTCAGTGAAGTGATCTGATGAAATTTAAGTCAGTATCACAGTCAGCCACAAGAAGACTGCCACAATTTTGGTTCTGTCAACTAATATCTGTTGCACTGTTATCAAAATCATTATAGTTTTCTAGTTTGCAAATCATTTTAACATGTGCCCAAAAATGTGTAAAATTCCTAAGCAAATTATGATTATGTCTTTCTGGCGTGGAGTTAATTTTCTTCACACAGCTTTTATGGTAATGGTTTTGAAATTTGTGCCTAAAGCAGTGCTGATAACACACCAATATTTCAGCTGTTGTTGAGCAGTGCTTGCACAACATCAAGGCCTTTTCTCACTCTGCCGCACTTCCCCTGTGAATAGACTGGGGGATATGCAAGATTTTGTGAGAGTATGCAACCAGGAAGATGACCCAAACAAACCAGATATTTCATGCCATATAACATCCTTGGCAATAAAAATGGAAAAGAGTAGGGTTTAGGAGGGTTAGCTATCTTTTGCTTGGGAGAGAATTAGTCTACCCTCGGAAGATGGCGAGTGATTCCCTATGCATCACTGTTGTTGTTTTATTTTCTTTCTTTTTTTATTAAATAATTTTTATGTGGACCCATAAGTTTTGTTCCTTTTGTTGCTCTTCTATTCCTCTTCTGCTGCCCCACTAGGGGCAGGGGAGTGTGTGAGCAGCTGAGTGCTGCTTAGTTGCCTCAAGGGCTAAACCTACAAAAGGTTAGTTACTAATCAAAATTTTTATTTTGGTAATTGTTATTTTCTATACCAGAAAAAGTCTCCCATTCTTCATTAAGTATATTAAATGCAATAAGACTCTTTTTCTTTTTTTTTAATTCTTAGCGTTAAAAACTCAACAAATGTTTCAAGTTCAGAGCAGCTTTTTTTTCCTAGTCCACATTGTGCTCAAATCATCACTAGTTATGGCTACAGTCAAAAAACTGGTCACCTGTTAGGAATAGAGCTGGGAGCTCCCAAAACCCAAAGTTTAGCCAATACAATCAAAATTTCACTTCTCTACCTTTCACTAGAGAATAATCATGGTACCAGGTGGTTCAGTTTTCTAATACCAGAGCTGGCATGAATTTTCCCAGCAATTTCACATTCAACAGCAGCAGAGTTTTTTTATAGATGTATGTGAAGCAAAAAAACTAGAAAGAGACAGAAATTTTGTAGAAATGGACTAGAACAAAGCAGTGAAGCTTTGAGACAAGGATAGGACAAGGATTTAAGAGAAAGAAAAGTCCAAAGAACTTCAGACAACTGTGTAAACACTCAGAGAATACAGTGGTTTTCTCTAACATGTCTCATGCTGATGGATGGGTCCATTTTACCTTGCTCCCTTTCACGTGATGCAACCTGTCATTGCTCCACCAATTTAACAGTAAATGCTACTCCCAGAAGGAAGTAGATCTTCAGTTGTATACTCTGCTGAGGTCGATATATTCACTGAAGGCAGTGACTGTAGAGCTAACCCTTTAAAAGAACAGCTATGCAGAGTTACAAATTTTCTGGCAAAATACAAAGCAGAATACAAATATTTCAAATCAGCTTTCTCATTTGAACAGTAAGTTCATATTTAGAGAAACTCAAAGTATTTTTGTCAAAATCACTTTATGTTTCAGGTCCTCTTTCTTTTCTATTTGTAGATGTGCTTGAATTTGTTACTGATACAGTAGAGATTCTTCCCTTTAAACAAAGTAACAGCCAAACAAACACATGGGTCAGTCACCAGCTTCAAGGGTCACACCAGCTTTCCCTCCTTCACACAGTCATTGCAATCAGATGTTGATGTACGGGCTCTTAAATCTTTGAAATACTGAACCTATATTCATGAGCTATGAAGGTCTGAGTCTGTACATGGAAATAATTCAAGTATTTTGGAGAATATTTTGCAGTAAAATCAATGTATAAATCACATTATTTTCACTGACTTTGGACTTATATTTTTTACCTTATACAATGCTTCTGAATCGGAGGTTTATAACCGCAGTTCATTTGAAATTCTTATCAAATACTAACTTAATTTTAATGATGCAAACCCTTTACATATTCACACACATATATGCATTCAGGCTAAATACAGGATTCCTTTACAGGTCTAAATATATAAATGTAAATCTTAAATATTTGTCAGAACTACTTTCTTATGTCTGGTATTTCCAATGTCAGTAAACCAGAAATCTTTCTTTAAAAAAGCAGAAATAGTGCCAATAATTTCTTTTCCATAACAAAAGTGAAATTACATTTCTTTTGAATATTAAACATTGTTTCATTATGTTTAAGCAAGTAGATAATTATGCAATAATTCCATATTAATTTATAACTACATGTATATATAAATTACTGTCAACATCAAGTGAAGTGAAGTGAAATATGTACTTCATTGTAAATAACAGGATAAGGTGGAAGGTTAATTGAATGTACGATTGCAGTCAACAGTCTCCTACCTTAGAGAAGAAAGACAGGAAATACAGATTAGTATCACCATTCTGTTTTCATCACTGCACTTTCTGCTCCTTTCCTTTGCTGTCCTTATTCATTTTTGATGACTTGGCTATTAGGCCTTCTTACCTTTTCGTACTCTTTTTCCCCTTCTCTCCCTGGCACTGCTGTTGCAAGAACGAAAACCCCTGACAATTTATTTTCCCATTCTATTACCATTTACCAAGAGGTAAGGTAAGAAGAAGACACTCAACACTTAAGTCTAGCCTGGCCAGTATGGAAGAATTTTTATAGTTCTTGCCTAAAAGAAGTAGGACTATATGCCATTCTGATTGTTCTCGATAATCTTCAGAACACCTTGCAAATTTGACTCTTTTTCCATTACTAGACATCTCAGCTTGAGTTTCTGTCTTGGATCTGGATCTTAATTAATTCACATTAACAGCAAACACTGTAAAGTTCCTCTTGACACTAGTTTCCCTCTTTTGATTTTTTTCAGTTCCGTTCTTTGTATGATAAATATGTACTTAAGACAATAATGCCACAAATATTTTTTCAGTGGAGTAGGGTCAGGACTGTAATGAATAGAAATTTGCCTAATAGAGATGTGCAAAAGCTTCCAAACATGTTTCCTGATATTTGTGAGGAGATATTGAGCCAGATTTGAATAATTTTGTAATGTGGCAAAATTTCATTTTCATGAAATACTTTCAATTATTTCCTTGTAAAAGATGATATGAAGTTTGATCAAGCCTTGGAAGGGTACAGTTCAGAATTCTCTCTCGCTTTTCCTCTCCTTCCTCTTTCTCCATGCTTGTGTCTTTTGTGTAGCCCACATTCACTCCCATGTCCCTGCCTTCCCATTATTCCTTTCCACACCAAATACATTAAAGATTTAAAATGCAAGGTCCTAATGACAAGAGCTAAATCCACCAATAGAGAATGACTTGCTGCAAAGTTTGCTTTGTTTTCCTGCTCCAAATGCTGCACCAGCAGAATGGTATCCAGGAGTTGGATTTAGATTTTTCTGTTCATTCATAGTTAGACCTGTGATACTGTTTGAGAAGACGGAGTCCAAAATCTTTGTTTGTCATTTTTAGAAAGTGGTTTTTCATAAAGACATCTAGACTGTTTTATTTTAGAACTCTAACCATGTAAAGCATATATTAATTTCAAACATTTGCTAGATCCTTGTTCAATACCATAAGTCTGTATCTGACCATTCTTGCCTAAAGAAGCTAGGCCATACAAATAATTAGATTTTGAAAAGTAAGGAACTTGAGCAGGCATATAATAAATAAGACCTTTACAAACCCTATAAGCCCCAGATTTTAGAAGATTCCTTAGGACTTAGTTTCACAGGGAATTGTGAATGGAAAATTATGGAGGTCTGGATTATTCTGAAAGTCCAATAGATCAGAAAAACAAATAGAGCTCTGAGGAGTATTCCAGTTTCTTACAAACTTTCTAAAGTACAGAGGAGTTTTGTGAGAAAAACATCTTCTGTTCAAAGGTTTTAAAATATAGGTGAAAAAACTGAAAGCAGTCCTCATTCCAGGTCTTTCTGAGACAAACAATCTTCAGTCTTTTTTTGATATCAAGTTGTGAGTGATTATGATTCAATTGATGGCTGACTTTACATTGATGAAAAAGGTCTTCCCTGTTTAGGTTGTCCAAATAGAATGAGAAATCATCAGCAACTGAGAAAAGACAAGTCATGCAGGACCCCTCAATGCTATAGGAAGAAATATACTCAGACTGAAGAGTAGACCCAACACAAGAAAAGAAAAAAAAGCAGAAAATAGTTGGAACTGGACAGTTTGTAACAAAGGATAACAATTTTAAGAGCGGAAAATAACTAATTAGTGGTACATCTTCATTTTTACAATAGCACTGAGGCTGGCATTCAGCAAATGTTTAAAAGTCCTGATAATTCAAAAATAAATAGTCTCTGTGAAGGCTTCTGTTTTGTTGACTTATAAAGGCATTTCTATCATTTAGTGTAAGTCAAAGCATTTTGGGAATACTATATAAATTACATATCCAGGTGGAGCGCCTTTGGTGGTCACACAAAGCTGCTAACATTGTATATGCTTTGAAATATGTTTCACTCAAGCATGACCACTGGCCTTTTGTCACTTAAGGTATGACATGAGTTTCATATTTCCTCTCAATAACAGGACCTCCAGTTATACAGCATCTTCCAGTTATGAAATGTACCATCTATTTTAGTCTGAATCTAACTTATGCTTCTGAATATTTTACCTGCATGAATTTGATCTGGAGATGTACAGATGCACCATGTCTATAAATATCTAAATGCAATGGAACAAATGACTGAATGTGATTGAATATTGCAATTCTAATCGAACAGCTGGTGCAACTCAGAGTTTTTGGGACTCAGTCCTACAAAGTAGAGTGGAAAAACTCTGAAGTATCTCACGGATGTAATTTCATTGCCCTGATTTCTACCATAATTGTATAAGCTGGCTTACGATTCACTCCGAATTTATTAGAGGTTGACGTGAAATCTGGCCTCCGATGGCATGGCCCCGTTTCGGGAAGCTTGACCAGAGGTTTGAGTTGGGCAGGATATCTGACTCTGTGTTCCCCTATAAGCTAGTTTTGTTCCTCTGTATGGGTCTACATAACAAGCAGGGGCAGAGCACAGCTACCAGAGGCAGCCAGCAGATGTAGCAGTTTGCAAAGCAGTTTCTGGGTGCTACTTCCTTGATGTGTTCTTGAGTTTCTGTGTGCTTTGTCAGAAACCTGGGAATTTTTGAGAACATTCAGAAGAACATGAGGTTGCCTGCTGATACCAGGTACGACTAAGGATCAGGTACGGCTTGTTCTAGCAGATTCTGAAGAACTCTGTCACCTGTCCTTTTTCAAATACACCTTTTTTTTCTGTCATTGACTCTCAAAATAGGTAAAAATAATATATATTTAGGTAATGTTTACTGATACTTAATGATTGAAGGACTACCTGAAAAAAAAATAAGAACGTCATAACAAAAATGTAAAATTCAATGACACAGTGAATTATAGCTGGACTGTAAATGAATAATTAGAAAGGACAGTGCTCCTCCCTCCACACTGGAGTATGCACATTACTTTGTTTAATCTGCAACATTTAACTGCAACAATTTAATGTCTACAGATAGAATTCTTTTACCAAATGGATATGAACAAGTGTCTCAAGTATTCTGAGAAGGTGTTATATGTTCTACCCATTTAATGACTTTTTTAAAAGTTAGTATTTTATAACCTATGAAAAGCTTACTGTCTTGTTTTTGTTTCATGCATTCATCTTCTCTTTACACAGAGAGGATATTTTTATAAATAAGGGAACTTCCATTTCATGTTCTAAAAACAGTTTAAAGATTACTTGTCGGTAAAGTTGCTGTTTCATATAACAGTAACTTTTTTTCTGCTGGTTCATATAAGAACAGTAACATTTTGTCTGCTAAGTCAAATGCTTTAACATGCAGGTAGTAATAATTTACATAACAGATTACTCTGTTCGTATGAAGACGTTCTCTCTACCATAGAAAATGGTCAAAGTAATCCTCAACATACCAGAAAGCTCATTTCCACAGCTTTAGAAGTAAATGTGTGAAGAACACAATTAAAAAGATTGATGTGCTTCGTTCTACTGGCAGACATTGAAGTAGATGGAAACTCCAGGAAGAGCGTCAATATCTTCATCTTAAAGAATGAAAGAGGAAACGGGGATCCTTAGTTGTAGCTGGAATTCTTAATCCTTTCCTCTTTTTTGCTGAAATGAAGACCCTCTAGAGAGAATCGTGACGTAGGAAGATATGACTGAGGAGATTAAACACAGCTCTAGTGTCTTTGAAAACTGATGTACAGAAGGGCCTAATATGATTGCCAAAAATCCACAGTGAAGATCAATAACTATAGAGAAACATTCAGCAAAATGTAGGCACAGCTGTTTAAAAATTGGCATTTCCCATCCTCATCATGCCAGCAGATGTCAGATTTCATTAGGCAGCGGTTTAAAACCCCTAAACAATCAGAGGTTGAAATAGCAAGAGTTTACATTATTACCTGTCTTGCATGCTTTGACTGCCAAGCATTTCCAATGCAAACTATCTCAAGTAGCTGAGTGAGATAACATTCGCTGTATTTCCCTGAGAATTAAGTAAAGTGGCACTAAAGAAGAGTTGGAAGAAGAATTTTAAATTTTGATGTGATTTAGAACCTGAGCCTCCCTTCACCTATTGCTCAAGGTGAAGTTCTGTGCATCACCTGGGTCAGGGTAAAGACTTGGACTCCAGTCTTTTACCTGAGACCCAGAATCAAGCAGCCTCACCTCTGAACTTTAAAAAAGAAAATCAACACCAGATTTTTTTGTCCAGTCAAATTTTGGTTTTATTTTTAAATAAATTTGAGGGATGTCTCATTTGACACCTTATGTCACTTGCTTTCAGTCAGTAACTGTAAACCTGCTGGCCTTTGATCTGATGTCATATACTTTTTATGACTCTATCTTGTATTCAATAAAATTGAAGTTATATAGTGGGTTTAGTAAAGTTGAAAATTATGGGTAAAAACCACCCAACTCCAAATATAAACTACCTCTGCCAAAGAAGTAACACTGTTTATATAGATATAAATACCGGAAAAAATATTTTAAAGTGCTTCCCTTTTATTTAATGACACACGCTTGCAGCATACATAAAAATTATTTCCATTTTTCTCATTTTCAGCATTTTCTTTGATAATCCTTGCAATAATTTAGCTTTCTCTGATATCAGTTGTAAAAGTTGTACCACTTCATTAAACTTATGCAATAACAGTGATACAAATTCTAAGAGTTATAATCCTGTTTTGTCTTTGAGGACAGAAGCACTTCCGATTCAAAATAAATAATGAATTCAGTGTGATGATTTAGTTTTCTTTCATTGCCTTCCCCACACTTGCTCGAATCCCTTCTTTCCTTGAGAAGCTGTAATCAATCTGAAGATCCTAACCTGAAAATAGAAAGGAATGAATCTTCACCACAGTGTTCCTTATTTACAGGTATTTCCCAGGTAACCTAACAGTAACCTAAGGGGATTTATTTTAATATTTTATTTTTTTATCGAGGGATAAGTTGGAGACGATATCATGATAATTTATTTGGCATCTTTCTCAGAACTTTCATATGAGATGTTCCATATAAACAAAAATTAGTGAAGCAACTCAAAGTCACTGCTGTAGTGTACAGTTTTTATGGAGTGATAAACCTACAAGAATTAAACTTAAATTGTCATTTCCAAATCTCATACCTTGGCTTTACAAAACTCATATTATATAAGAGATAAAACTTTCAGGTGCCATGAGGATGAAGAGTAGTTGATTACAGCTGCTGAGGAATGTTGTTTTGAACTTCTAAAAAAATTATTACAAATTTCTCTTTGAACATGGACCCTGCTTTACCCCTTTAATTACTGCAGTTTCTGCAGTTTTCAATATAACTTTGTCAAGGTAATTCTTGTTTGACTTTTTTAATCTGTTCAGCTTATTCTTCTTGGTTGTGTTACTAATATATTGCTTATTGAGGGCGTACCTGCTTTTGGCTCTTATTGGGATGTTGCACATTCCAGATCATTATTTCGATAGAATAAGAAGAAGAATGAAATTGATTGTAAAAACAAAAAAACAAACCAAACCAAGAGGAAAAAAAATCCCAAAAAACAAATAAGCATAAACAACAACAACAACAAAAAAACATATAACCAATATTATCAAGTAATTTGATGGAATTCCCAGATAGATAAATAGAGCATGTTTGTTAGTTAAGTGTCATGTACTTTGGGATAGAGAAGAACAACCTATCCACTACTTAATTCACTACGTCTTTCCTTTCCATGGCCAATTCCGTCAAATTTCAGATTTTTCAGATTTTGGCACAAATGTAAATGTAAATATTCATAAATAAAAATTAAATTTTCTCCTTCTCTTTTGGGTATTTCCTTTGAGTAGACAAGAGAGAGAAGGCAGGGAGGGGGAAGACACCCTCAAACATCACAAGATGGAAATTCAAATTATAGATAGAAAAAAGAAAAATATGAAGGAAGAGGATATATGTTGCATCTTTTTATTACTTTGTTTGTATTTTCACTTGAACAACAACTTTATAGTTTACTTTCTCTTCCTTTTATCTGAATTGAGTCTGTGACAGCAGCAAAGCTAAATGATTTGATTAAGAATACTATGATAAGAGAATAAGAACAAAATAAAAATAGATATAATAAAATAGAACAAAAACCTGATAAAATAGAAGTTCATGAGTTTGGAAATGCTAGTGCTTTTTCTCCTTGCTCTCTACAAAAACATCCAAGAAACTAGTATTTTGTAGAATTTGTACAAATTAGCATGCTTGATTTCCAGCGTAGTGGTTAATTATATTTTTTTTAGAGTGGAGGCATGAAAAATACAGATGAGAAATTGCCTAATTGGAGTGTGGGGTGGAAAGGTCTGGGAAAGGTCTGTTAATAAGCCTGGTAAGGCTATGCATCGTTTATGAGTCTGTCCCAAAAGAAGTATGGCACTAAAGGTACTAGGGGTGGTGACAGTTTGAGAAGATGATAAAATGTCAGATGATAAAATGGATGTAAAAAAAATAGCAAAGCTAATTGCAAGTAGCAAATCTAACATGGCTGTATTGCCTTGTTCAGGAGTTCATTGAGGCTACAAATGACTATTTTCAAACTCTTAATGTATTTAATGTACCATAGACTTTAATGGGCATATTAAAACTAATGTGAAAGTAAAACTTAAATTTTCTTCCCTAAATTGATGTTTTCTCCTGAGCAGCAGTTAAAGGAGTGTAAGGAGAGGAGAGATGGATAAAAAAGACGTCTGCAAAATCACTAAAATGAATCTCTATGTATTGCAGTCTCTTGGTAGTTCAATAAAAATCTGTTTTCCACTGTGCTTCATTTAAAATAAGCAAACTTGAGAATGTCACAAATTGAATGAGTTACTTTGCTTGGACTGGTTAAATAAAAAAATTATTCGTGATAAAAAAGCAAAAGTGTCTTTCAGACGGGCAAATGCATGTCAGAAACCATATGAGATTACCTAACAAAGGTACTATCCTTTGAGCTGGTTTGCTAATGATAATTCTAATTATTTTTTTCGCATCCAAGCAGGGAGCATCCATTCCAGACTAATTTTCCTTCTTTGAGTTGCAAACCCCTAGAGTAGTCTAGCTTTAACACAGACTTAATTCATTCCAAAGTGCATACTTTATTTGGATATTGCGTATTTAATCAACTTCTGCAGTAGTCTGTATTTGAACAGATTGCAGGGGGAAAAAAAAGCAAACTTACTTCTGATTTTTTAAGTTTCTGAAATGGTTTTTGTTCAGTGTATGACCTATAGAACATGTCAAAACTGAATAATTAATGTAACAAAACAAAGATAACAAGGTCAGAAGAGATGTATGATTTTTACAATAGAGAACATTCAGGGACATGATAGTATGTGAGACATGTTCCTGAATATTAAGGAGGATTTTTTTTTTTTTCCTCCTTATTTTTCTTTGCAAGTAAATGAGCTCAAAGATGTGAAAAAAGAAATTAGATTCCAGAAAAAATTAAACTTTTAGTACACAGTAGGTAGGAATTAAATGCTTTCTTTGCTCCTTGGGATTTTCTGTGGACCTCAGGGAAGGAAGGTTCTAGGAGGTTGCCTTAGCAACACTGTACTTTAATAATTGCATTAGTCTGAAACTGAAAAGCCCTCAAAATACTATAGAAAATCACACAGTGTCCACAAAAAGACCCAAATTTATCACCTGTAGAAAGGTTTCTTTTCCCTAGATCTTGGATCTTCTCCTTCTCAGACAGGATTTGGGCAGGTGCCTATTATGTTATAGAAGTTTCCTATCTGGGGAGGTTGGGGACAGTCCATATTAATTAACATTCCGTATTAATACATCCTTTATGACCTCATTCTCAAGAAGATGTGGTACAGAACACAGGGACCAAGTTCTGTTTCTTCAGTCTTTCCTCCAAACCTACCACAAGGAAAGAGTGACAGTACAGTACTGTAGAAATGGCTTTCTCATTGCATGTGGAAGAACATGGAAATCTGAAGGGAAAACAAATTCCACTTGTATAGAGGAAAGGGACATTGCAATCTCCTTTAGACTCCAGTATTTAAAATGTTGCCTTGACATAGCATTACAGATAGCTCAGAAATAATGTCATGGTGACCAGCAGTTGATGATGCAGGCATGTGATATCAGAGTGCTGTCACTTCAGAGACAGTCATTTCGAGCTCACGGGTCAATCCTGTTTTCACATAAATTAGTGTAAGATATTAATTTTGAATATTTCACTCTAAAATCATATGCACATATGTAACACGATTATCACCTTCAGTTAAAAATGTAGTTCATATGTGTGTCTATAATTTTACTGCAAAATAAAGATACAATAAGAAATGCTTACTTAGAGAATTGTTTTCTGTTAGTCAAGCCATGCGGTCAACACCGAAAGCTTTCATTTCTTCTTTTCATTCTGTCTTTTGGAATCTTTCAGTGAAAAAGCACAGCATTTTATTCCTCACAAGTCTTGTTCTCTTCCATTTTGCAAAAACTGCATTTTCCATCCTCTTCTCTGTTTGAAGTGAGGCATGGACTACAGGCAATGGAATATTTACTCACCTGCTTTGTAAAAGCAGAAACAGTGATATCAGCAGTGAGGAAAATGAACCTCTGGAAACAGGGTTTGTTATAAGACCGATCACCATCAGCTAAAAATCTAGATTTTTCTCAGTAAAAAAGAAAAAAAATATTATTACCATGTTATATGTTAATGCAAGAGTAGCTTAAAGTCTTGCCGTTGTAGGTTAAGACTCTGGTTATATAATACAAGTTTTCGTGAAATATAGATTGTGCTGACTTGAAATCCTTTTTGAGGTGCTACAATCAGAGGCTAGAATATTTGATAACTAATTTTGCTAGCTGTTTTGATTTGTTAAGAAGATAAATATTATGACAGCTCAGGAAGACGTGTGGATATTAACACTCACAACCAAGCAAGTAGCAGCATTTTAAAATAAAACCTTGGTTAAATTCTGTACATGTGTGTTGGTGAATATCCACTTGAATTTTCAGTCCTAACAAACTACCACTCAATTTTATTTTTTTTACTGATCAATCATAAATATGTTTGTAGTTATTTTCCAGAAATAGCTGCCACAGATATTGCAGTATTTTACCGGCAAATATAATACATAAATTGTACATATGTGTGTAAATTAGTGTTTATATGTCATAATCAAAGATAATTCTTCATAATTCAAGACAACACAAGGAGTTTAAGAAATAAAAACTTCTTGTAACATCAGAAGATTCAGAAGTAATAATATAGACCGGCATAAAGAAAACAATGTTGAAATGTTTTATAAAAGGTCATCTATTTAATCCTTCTATTTCATACATATTTAAATTTTACCTACATTTTTATGAGAGTTAGTTAAGATCTCCAGGTTACATAAGAACCACAGGACAATAAAATCTAAAATATCTAAATGTAATATCTACAACATTCATTTTATGTACATAATATATATTTTATATATTAAAATAAAATATAGAAAAAATTTATTTCTTTTCTCTTCAGGTGGATAACTAAAAATAGGAATCTATTTCATTCTATAAGAATATTCACACTTTTTTTTTCCCTAATGTACAGATATCCTCACTATTTCATCTTCAGTTTTCAAATCCTACTTTGACATCATCAGCGAAAAATCATTTGAATTTCTGATTTAATGTTCTGTGAGTTTTAGATCTTTCAGTTTTCCAGTGATATCGTCACTTATTCAGGAAAACTTTTCATTCTAAAAACATGCATTGCCATTAGCGTTGTCAGCAATTAAAATAATAAACCCTGGAAACCCAGGAGTATTGAGGGAGTTTTTCAACAAAAAACTTGGAGAGAGAAGATAAAGATAAACCTAAATGCCACATTTTTATTCTAAACTATATTTTACTTTAGATTGATGACACATAAACCTATTTTTGAGATAAATTATTCACATGGTTTGAGCTTATACTGAAGTAGTCTGTCTGGAAAGGAAACACTTCTGTATCTTGAAGAGAATTTGCATAGCTGTCGAAACTCTAGGTAGTGCATTCCCTGTTTAAGCATGTGTGTGCATTCCAGAGATGCACAGAGTCACAGATCCACAAGAATTTGCTTGCCTTCACTCATAACGGTGGCACACAGGAATCTTCAAGGTGCAGAATTAGACAAAGATTCTGTGAACAGACTGTTGGGAGCAAAGGGTTAAAATGCTGAGTTTTGGTGAGGAGGAATGAGTAGTTTTTTTCAAAATGGCCTTGCACCTTGCTGCTAAAAATGCCGATGTGGGAGACCTCCATTTATTATGCCTAGTGTTGCTCATCCTCTGCCTCTTTTGAGAAGCAGAATTCCCATGTAGAGATAACACTCTCACAGAAAGGCTCGAGCCTCGTGCTGGGAGAGGGATCACAAAAGCACAGCCTTGAGATGAGCTGTGGGTGCTCACAGCCCTTTGATATATGGGGGCAGGCTGTACCCCTTCTGCCAGGATGAACTGAGCCTGAGAGAGCCGGTGTCCCCTTGGCTGTGCTGCCCGGCGCTGTTAGTGAGGTAATGGAATAAACCCACTCCTTGCATTTCAGCTGTGGCTTGGTGATTGCCTTGGTTACCTATATGTGTTGATTCACACACAGACATCCTTAGTCGAATTCTTCCTTTCGTCTGTTTCTTTTTTTGTCCAAATAAACACTGTAAATAACATGTATATGAATATTTGAAATATGCCGTTAGCTTTCCAATACCATGGATGATGTTTAATAGCATGGTTAAAACCATCTTTCCTTAGGGAAAAACTGTGGGTGAAAAGTAGGATGGGATCTTGCAATATTGACAGGCAAGTCACAGACAGAAGATCAAAATCAGCCTACTGATTATACGTTATACATATACATTCAGTACCTTGTAAGAGTAATATTCTTAACAGTTTTGAGGGAAGTTTATATAACAGAAATAATCTACTTGCAATGTGAAAGGGGTCATTTCCATCCAAATGGGGTGGAATAAGATATAATAGCTCTGTTCAGTGTTTGATAAATCAAGTAGATTTTGAAATATGAAACCATATCTGTTTCTCATATAAGAAAACCAGATTCAATACTAAAATATGGGAAATTCCAAACAACTGGCTATTATAGCATAGGTAATTTTTTCCTTTTTTCTTTTGGGATTACATTATCAGCAGATTTTGAGCCAAATTCTTGTGAGACATTTTCCCACTTGTCTCTTGACCAAGGCTAAATCTGTTTAAGTCAAATGCAGAACTTCCTCTGCTGATTTTTTTTGCCAGTTTTTCTTTCTTTAGTTTCTGATTCACACCCTGGAAATATGCCTCAAGTTTTGATTGAGTTCCAAGGGAAACAGGCAGCCTTTTTGAAGCCTCAGGTTAGTAAATCAATATACCAGCTCCTCTCTAGGGAGACCATATAGAAAGAAATCATCTATAGGCATAGATACAATTATCCCAGTCTCTGCTGATACCTGGAATCCTTAACCTTAATCAGCACATATGACAGGAGAATTTCAATGTTTTATTGTCTGCTTATCTCCTCTTGGCAATGGCAATGAGTTTAGGCTTCAAACTAATTTGTTTGGGTCTTGCAGCTGCCTTTGATACAATTAGCCATGAAGCATTACTGATACACTGTTTTGTAAAGTATGCCAGGAATAGACAAAATGGTGCTCTGTCCTTTCATTCTGAGAAGATGAGAAGAGCTGACCAGAGAGACCTCTCCACTAACACTGATCTTTAAAGTGGAATGGTAACGTTACCATAAATTCACACTTTTGGTATTGGTAAGAGGACTAAGCTCATATTTTGTGGAATTGAATTGATGTTGGGAAATGATAAACAAGGTAGAACATAAGTTTGAGATACTAGGGGCCTGTCTGTCTGAAGTGCCAGTGCTTCATGGGAGTTTTATTTGTGGTGTCTCGTACCTTGATTTTCTATTCTGAGCCTATGATTCTGGCTTCTTTGCTATGCAGCTGACTACGGATGTAGAAGAGGAAGATGAGTAGCACAGCATTATATAGAAAGTTCCAGAACAGTTTAGATTTGGCATCAAACTATCTTGAATGGAAATACCTCTGTTTAACATACAGTAACGTTTGAATTCTAGATTATTCAGCTCTAGAGAAAGAAAATTGCCAAATACAAATATGAATATTGACAGTTTTGGGGAAAATGTGTTTCTCCTTAGAAAAACCCAACCAACCAACCAGCCAAAAAAACCCAACAGAAAAAAAAGGGCAGGAAATTTCCAAACAGACATGCTCTTATTACTTCAACTATTTGTCTCAGTTTGTACATTTTATTTAGTCTTTTTTATGTTTGATTGACAGTGTTTTACTGAGATTAGAGGAATGAGATGACAGAATGACTTAAAAAGAATGTTCATCAAGTGCAAGAAAGAGCAGTGTAACTCACTCATCTATTGTGCCCCCACTAAGATTTCTATCTGGTCTTGTTTGTCACACAGAAAGCAATGGCAGTGTCTGATTTTTATTAGTTAAAGCTGGCAATTTCCTTTTTGCTGTGAGGACCTTTCCCATATTGCAGTTCTCAGGTACAATAAAATACCTCCTCTGCAGGGCTGATAGAAACCGCTAGAGTCCAAATACTTGAAAACATTTCCTACATGCTATATATTGAAACCAGTTTGCAGGTAGTTCCCAACTGCAACTTAATGTGTGAAGATTAATCTGCCCATTCATGAATGCATTAGGTCTGGTTACCTTAGAGGCTGATGCTTCCCTCCAGGCAGAGGAGATCGTTTGAAATATTTAAGTCAAATATTCTGAGAAAACTCTGAAGAAACTAGAAGCGATAAAGCCAAAAGGTGAACATGAAGTTTGAAATGTTCTGTAGAGTTAAAACAGCAATACAGAACAGAAAATTTCATAAAAATATTTTTAAAAATCTTTAGAAGATTTTGTATTAGGAATCCATATATCTGTATAATTTTACAGGATTCTTTTTACGCTTAGCTATTAAGCAGACTGGCAGCAGGATATTCTCTGCATGAGGTCTTTGTTTCCTAACTCAGTAATCTGATATTCAAATCAAATCACATTTAAATACCTAGTTGCTCAACCTTACTTTATTTAAAAGGAAGTGAAAGGAAAATAAATGTAGGACAATTCTTAGTTTAAAGGAATCTAGATCCTTTTATAATGCATGGTTTTGAATATTTGATGTAACAGTTGTTTACAGGTTGTAGAGAGAGGACACTTCCCAGATCAGTAGTAGATGAATGAAAGTCTTTCTGAGCTGATCTATGTCCATATGAGTTTCTGAGACAAATACTGTGTATATATTAGAATTACTGATTTATGTTAACGAAAGAAAAAACTGTTTTACCACAAGTCAAAATCCATTATACAATCTCTATGTTCCAAAATGGTTAAACAAATAATATTTTACGACGTTTGCTTTAAGTCTTTAATCGAATGGCTGCATTCTTTCTCTCTTTGTTTTCTTTGGCATTCTGAGTCTATTATATCATCACTGGAATGATAGGCAGCAGTACCACAGATCTTCAGAAAAGGTGGAAAATTACTTAGCTGTTTGGTCACAGTAGGAAAAAAGAACTCTTCAGGTCAATTCTGAGAACACCTTGCTTTTAAATAAGAAAGGCATTGATTAAAAGGAGACCAAATACCATCAGAACAATCCAGAAATACTGGGGTGGATTCAAAAGAGCTACTAGACAAACAGAGGAAACAAAGAAAACTGCAGCTGGGAACCTGTCGGACTAGAGATAATAGAAACAGCAGGAGAAGAGAGAAGGAAAACATATAAGGAGAAAATAAAGCATTAAAAAGGAGAAACATAAAAGTGACTATGAAATGGGTAGATGATGCCAGAATATTTGACTTTGAGGGGCAGGATCTGAAGAGACTTCTGAAAGGTTAGTCTTAACTCCCTTCCAAGGCTAAGTTTGCTATGGTAAAATATTAACTAGGAGGGATGTCTAGGCAACTCCAAATCCAAAAGGAAAACAAACAAAAAACCTACAAGAAAAAACAGACTAAAACTGAAAGATAGTGCTTTTAAGAGGTAAAGCTGGGGTATAAACTTTAAAGGTTTAATATGATTTTAGTGTAATTCTACTAAGAAGTTTGTGCTTTTACAACAAAAAATAATCTAAACAGTTGTGATTAATTCCCTCTACCATTTTTTTTCTTTATTTTTTTGAATCTAACTGTATGCTTACATTCCTGAGTCAAAAAGAAGGATTAAAAAGCAGAGGTACTTCAATATTTGATTTGACTTATTTTCTACTTTACTCATGTCCTCAGGTTCTGTAGAGAATTATAAAGTAATTATTTTTTCTATATACACTATGACAAGAATAACGTTATTGCTATAGGTTATTTTCTTCTGAACACATTAGAGACTGCAGCAATATACGGAGGTATAACTCCTTACTCATGTCTTAATTTTAGAGACTTGACAAAACAATCCTAGTAGGATTGGGTAATAGTGTCTCAATTAAAAGTTATACTAAGAAACATTATCATTTCTGTCTTTCCTATAATCTCATGTAGGATGTGAACAAGAGGAAGGCATATCCTATTAAGAAACCTTTCAAGGGATTTTGATATTCCACAATATGCATCCCAGTCTTACACTTTAACTAACACAATTTGTTAGTCATTTGACTTAAAGTAGTCATCTGCAGTTAGGGCAACCACTTTTCTCATTATAGACAATTGCTTTTCATTTCAGCTGCATTTTATCTCAATTCAGTTGGCTACTTAAATATGATTTTCTAATTCACCTTTTATAGAACTGGGGATACTTCAATATGTCAAAAGGCATAGGTCTTATCTGAAATAATTTCATTATAGATGCTTATGTGAAGAATTATTCCTTTTCACAAGAAAAGTCTTTACAAGACTGAAAGAGGTCAGCAAGTCCCATTTTTCTTCATCCATTTTTTCAGAGTTCTTCACTCACTCCTTCATGTAACTGTCACACACAGGTCTCTTGCAAAGTGATTATCGAGGTTCTTACTTCCTTTTCATTTCAGAGCTCTACTCATAACAAAAACTTCATCAAACATCAGACAGCTCTCTATGGACTAAAATTGATACTGAAAGGAAAGGCACTGAAAGCCTATGAAGAAATTCATGTCTATCACATTACCTCTCCCCCAAGGAACAGCTTCATTTTGTAGGTAATACTGGAGAAGGAATACTGTTTTAGTGCAATCTGTCTAAGTTTACAGGATCTTTCTGTAGGCAGATACTGCCACCTTTCCTAATCAAATCCACCTCACTATCATAGTTTTTGGCTCCTGTTTCTCTTTACTTCCTATGCCTGACTCTGCATTAGCTGGTATCATGCTGATATCTGTGGTTTGCCTACATTATCCCTTGCTTCCCCCTATTCTGAATCTAAATTTTCCACTAAAATCTCACCGTCTCTCAGCAATCTCTACTTAGTCCTTCCAATGACTACTCAACAACTATTGGTTTCTTAGGAAAAAATATTTCTCTCTTTCCTATAATCTTTGCTTAAGTTTCTACTGACAAAGAGTCAGGACAAGCTTGTTATGTTACTGGTGTCATTATTAGTCTTAATTTTGGAAGTTCTTCTGATACAGTCTTGCACCAAATAGAAATAACATGCATGTAGAATGGTTAAAACAAGTAGAGATTGAAGTTCCGGATTAAACAATCAAGCAATTACAGCTATCTTCAATTTCAGGACTTTAGAAGATCATGAAGACACTAAAGTAGCTCTGAATAACATTTTTTCACTGCTCAAAGGTGGTTTCCCTACAGGGACTGCTGACACCAGGCATATGATTTTCTTAACATCTGTGATATGGGAGTCATATAGGTATATCAAAGATGAAATTCCAAGAACAGTAGCTAAACTCCAAAAGCAGTAGCAACTTCCCTACAAAACAGCCAACAGGAAATTATGACATCTACTCTAAGTCTCCAGGTAAACCTTTCCCCGCAAAAGCACTCCTGGCCTCTCATCACATGGAAGATGCAGGGCATACCAGCTTCCTCCTTGACCCGTGCTGCTTCATTCACTATGTGCTCATGGGGGAACTTGTAAATCCAACACCTATTAAAATGTAGACAGAAAAATTTTTTTCAGGAAGAAAGTGAAAAAGAAAACAGACAAAAAATCCAAACAAATATTAACTGCTTGATTTGCATAAAGGCATCGTTTTCAATAAACTCAGTAAATTATACTGCAATGGAAAACAACTGACATTATTATGGGACTATATATTTTGTAAGAAAACAGATTTTTCCATGTCAAAATGTGTAAGAAGCAGTAAGCAAATCAAATAAATGCCCTTAAATCCATACAGACAACAGCAAAATATCTGTCTTCTCAGGCAGTATTTTCATGTTTTTTTCAGTAACACACTTCACTATTTGCACAGAGATACTGGTGGTTATGGATGTTTTAAAGGCAGTTTACTTGTTACAGCTTAATTCCATGTTAAAAGCATGCACAGTCTGCAATTACACCCGTTTTTTCTCTTATCACTACCTTGCATCTTTATAACTCAACATTGTAAGAAAATGTCAATTTCCTTTTTGTTATTTCTAAAAGTTTTTAAAAGTTCTTGTTGATACTGGTAGTTGCAATCAAATAGATATGTTTCTTTTTGAAACCTAAAAAGACGCACAGTTTTCCAGGTTGAACTGATTAAATTGTATTGATTTAAATTTTAAAAAATTCTTTACAGATTATAAAGCTTTAATTTTGAAATTAGTCATATATGTGTATGAGGTGGAATATTTCTCACTTTATATGATTTAATTGCAAAACTGTGAAAAAACAAGTACTTCAAACATAGTACTTTGCTCTGTTCTCTGAGTGTTAGCTATACTTAAAATTGTGGGAGAAAATTATGTAGACAGTGCAGCCAGCAGTACTGGAAAAGAAGATAATATGAGCTTATATCTGTGCAAGTTAAAACCGCTGAGTCAAGATCTAGCAAACATCTTATCTACCTTACTGCTTATTTATTGACTTTCTTTTCACCGTTAATCTTTTTAGTTACTAGGCAAAATTGCATGTTTAAACTGAGTGACAAAAGTCCAATTTCCTATATTAAATTCGGTCCTTCTAACCTGCCAGCTTTAAGGGTTACAGACTAATAGATACTCCTCAGGAGAACATTGCTTCTCTCCTCTTATCTGGAGAAAAGAGAGGTGTCTGTCTCAGTTTTCATACTTCCAGGTCTTCAAAGATCTCTGTTCATTTTGAGATAATCTGACGACACATTGAAGGTATTCATCTTTGCTGAGAAGTTTTTTATTAATTTGGAGGATACAGTCTTACACCTGCTGCTCCATTATAGTGCCTGTGATTTCTTTCCTTACACCAAATCTGTATCAAAGATGTTCTAGTTCCTCATAGGGTAGAGCTAACTTCTCCCCAGTAGCTGTTGCAGTGCTGTGTTTTGGATTCGGAATGAGAATGGTGTTGAAAACACCTTGACATTTCAGTTTTTTGCTAAGATGTCTTTGTCCTAAGTCAAGGACATTTCTTTTTCCCTTTTGTCATGCTCTGCCAGTGAGGAGGTTCACAAAAGAAACTGGGAGTGAGCATAGCTGGGACAGGTGACCTGAACTGACCAAAGTGGTGTTGCATACCATGGAACTTCATGCCCAGTATATAAACTGAGGGACTGACCTGGAAGGAGGCTGATCTGTGTTTGGTAAGGGACGGGGAGTCTGCCATAGACACCAGGTGGTGAGAAACTGTATTGTGCCTCACTTGTTTTTCCCTTTTTATTATCTTTATCATTATCATTATCATTATCATTACTACTACTACTACTATTGTTATTATTATTATTATTATTACTGTTATTATTGTATCTTATTTTATTTTCTATTATTAAACTGTTTTTATCTCAACATACAATTTTTACTTTGGATCTCCTTCCCATTCTGCTGTGGGAAGATGAAGAGAGAGAGAGAGTGGAGCTACTGCGTGGTATTTCATCTCCAGCTGGGCTTGAACCATAACAGTTGCTGAAGGAAATCAGCTTGTGAGAGGTAATGGTTTGCCTACAGCTGCTCGTGGGAGTGCACTTCACCTATGTCAGTTGTCTACTAGACAGCCAAAATTGGCAAACTCTCTCAATGTTAGCGTTAAAGAAAGTTCCGTGGAATGGTAAAAGTTGGTCAGAGTGGTAAAGATGAGAGCCACCTACAAAGAACGAACAGAAGCCTTACAAGACTGAGTGTCATAACGAAACAGCAAAAAAAGTTCAGTATAGAAAAACATAAAGTGATACTAAAAGAAACCAGTCAATCTGTAACATAGAAGGATCTGAATTCATAACAAAAGACATAAAACCTTGGGATTATGATGCATATTTCTATGAAAATAAAGTCTCAGTACTTGGTAGTGGACCAAAAACGTACTCAAATATTTGAAAATATTAGTAAATAAAAGGAGAGAAAGGAAAATAGTGAAATCTGTGTAAATCTGTGCTTTTCCCAAACAGCAGTCTTCTATGTGCAGGACTGGTCTTCTTATCCACAAAAAATATTCAATAGAACTGAGAAAGATTCAGAGAAAGACAAAAGTGTTCAAAAACATCAAAGATCTTACATAAAAAATCTTCTTGAGAAAACACTCTTCACAGCCTGGAGAGGACACCGCATAAAGAAAATGACTAAAAAATGGTCATGAAGCGTGTGAAAAGGAAATTATTGTTCTCTGTCACTCCTATTACAAAAATAAGAGATTATTACATGGACATAGTAAATGCTCAGCTCAAACCAAATAAAGGAACTTAGTTCTTAATAGGAAAAATAACAGACCTTTTGAATTTCTGGCCATCAGTTATCGTGAGAGTAAAAATCTCTGTGACCATAAACAAAAGGACACAAAGAGGTTAAAGAAGCCACATTAGGTTTAGGAAATCCACAAAGCACAATATAATTGATGACAGGACAGTGACAGAGGGAGCAATAATTTGTTTGACTTATTCTTCCCTTGTTGTAGCTGGTGGCCACTGCCTAAGACAGGCCCTTGGCCTGAGCCAGTATGGCTTTCTTATGGAAATCATGCGGAACCACAGCCACCTACCAAGTCTATGCACTTACCACAAACCTGTTTCAGTCATTTTGATCCACCATCTTCCACAGATACATTTCCTCCCACTGTGCATTCCCACATAGTCTTGTTTTATCAGTACAGGGAATGGAAGCTGTGTCCAACAGTGAAAACTCCAGGCTGAAGTGAAAACTCAAAAGTCTGAGTAAAGTTTTCATTTTAATTGTTTCTCAATGTAGAATCCTAATCCTCAGCTTCATCAGTACATAATGAATACAGCAAGCATTAAATACAGTGTAAACCTGATAAGCTGGAAAATCTAAGAACCTCTAGATACCAAATTCATGCTGAACCTCTGAATTTTGAACTATGTATCTCCAGCATATTGAGGACTTTTTATCTCAATTAACTACTGCTACTCTCTTCAGGTCTTTAGCAGTTTCCTAGCACTAAGTTTTCTTAGGACTACAAAACTATGTAATTATCCTGCTTTCAGGGATTTGCCATCTACAGAGGCGCCAGCCATTGACAGCATTCCATCAATCTCTCTAGAAGTTTCTCAGTCTTCCCTTCACTGCTGGTCTATGAGACAGCCATCTCTCAGTCCTTTTGGTTTGTCTCCACAGGCTTGCTCTCCTGTCTTGGAAAAACGACAGGAAAGACAATTTTCCTGTGTTTTCAAACCAAGACTTTCCGCTACACCTCATAATTTTCTTTTTGGTGGTCAGAAGCATGAGCCACCAAACTACACACTGCATGTTCTCTGACGTGCTGGTCTACTGAAAGGAATTTTTTTTTCTGTAAGCACATAAAGGAGAATTTTTTTTACTTAAAAAGAATAAATAAATGCATTTTGACAAATTCATCTATGTATACCAGTGGGAAATATGGCTTTGTGGAGATCATTGAAGAATAAACTTCTCTGCATACTCTGTGACTATTTGCCCAGCAGGTACTTCAGACTGACATCCTCATCAGTGATGATGATTCATACTGCTGAAAAAAAGAGTGGATGTTTTCAATATGTCTTTTTTCTTTCTCTTAAATGAAAGATTTTTGAGAGCTTCAGCTTTCTAGAAACTTGAAGCTTGTCACAGAGACTTGTCTGGAATACTATATATATAGGTGGAATTCTGCAAGTTATTTTCTTTAAAAAGTACACGGATGGGAGCTGAATGGAAAATGCTGGGGATCCATCTCAAAATTATCCATAGCAAGTTTTAAATTACAATGCACTTAAACCTGAGTCTTTTCTATGGCACTGTTCATTTACTTGCACAAAAGAAGTTATTAATTCTTCAGTGAATAGGCAAGTGTTTTTTTAGACTGGCAATGTTGCTCTTCATAGATGTTGAGGGCTGTAATACCCTTCTGAAGCTGATTATCAGCAAATCTTTGGTAAAATATATGTGCCTATTCTCATTCTTTCCGTAGTCCTCAGAACTGAGAAAAGAATTCTGGACTCATTCCACAACAGAGAAAAATTATCTAATTTTTACCCTTTTCCATGTTTATTCATTTCATATGATATATTAAAATTATCTTTTGGAACAATTCTTCAGTAGAAAGTGACGATTTTGATATTAAAAACCACACACAATCTTGCACAATTTATTTTTAACGGAGCAGACTAAGACAAAACCTGAAACTCTACAAGCAGTTTTATGTGAATGAAAGATCAATCTGCTTCCAAGCAGAGAAAGAAAATTGTTAGGTGTTTTTCTGTTATTTTTTTTTTTATTTCCCCTTCAGGTCTATGTAACATGAGGGGATTCTTAAAACCTTTGAGAGAGTTTTCTTCTCAAACCCGGGAATTTTATAGAGAGAAGTAGATCTATATTTTCTTTTCCTGTGGATTATGAGATGTCAACAGTCCTGGACAAAACTTGTTATCCAGGCTTGAGTTCTATTTTGTGTTAGAGTTACCAAATGTTCATGGACTTTAATTATTATGGCATACCTGAAAAATATAACATCTTGGAAATTATTTATGCCAACAATTTAATGCTGTGAGGAAAAATTATTGAAATTCTTCAAAGGACACCTGAGATTTATTCCATTTGGTGTGGAAAATTCTATACAGATAGAAGAATTCCAACATTAAATACAGTCAGTGCTAATGATGAAAAGAAATCTTCTAGAAGAATGCTATAAGCTAATATAAAAGAAACACTGTAGGAGAAAATTACTTGCTGAGGTTATGTCTAACAGCTATAAAACAGAATATTTAATAACAAGAATATTAAAAAAACCGGCAAATATTACAAATAGATGGCACACTAACCAAATGACCTAGGCAACCCAGAAAAACAATTACCTTCTAATAAAATGAAGTGAGGGTTTTTTTTCTGTGATTTTACACTAGTTTTAAAGACAGAACTAATTAGAAATATGGTTTCATAGCTTATGCTTCTTAGGGCAAATCCCACCCTCTACAAATATAAAGTACTGACGAGTAGTATGGAGGCGAGGGAATGCATAAATGAACTAATAAGGGAGCAATAACTATTTTCTCAGAATCCAGATTGGATGTTTTATTCTGTGTTCATGGTGTTGATTACCTCTTCTTTTCCTTTCATTTGTGGACAAGTAATAACAATTCAAAACAGTCTTTTAGCATAACAACATTAAGTCCTTTCCACAGCTTCATTTTTATGGTTTCTTTTTTGTCTTTTTTTGAACCAAAACAGTTTAAAAATAATATTTAAGAGGATTCCCTGCAGTTAAACGCATCAACAAACTTGTGTACCTCTTTAAATGTAACCCAAATGTCTCAACAGATGCTGCTCTTCCAGTCTCAATAGGGAGCAAATTCCACAATCAGGGAGTATAATTACAGAGAGCTCTAGTTCCTGCTGTCTCAAAGTTACACTTAGGGCACGCTGGATTGCCTGCCAGTTTCAGTCTTCAATGGCTGACTGAGGCCTTTGGTAATAAAAGATCAGTCAAGAGTAAATTATGATATTTCACAAAATGCTAACAGCTTTCTAGCATTTATAATATGGAGAGACATATGCCAGCTTTGTACACTGCTGAACAGTTAAAATCAAATACAACAAGAGTAGGAAATAAATATAATATGATTTTGCAACAGGAAAAGTGTGTATTTGTCATCACTCAAGCAAGGTAATGCATCTGCTATAAAGCATAAATTGACAAGCAGTGGAAAATAGTGGTTTTAATCCAACAGTTTTTGTCAGACCCTGATCATAACTAGGAAGAGCCTTCAGTAACAAATGGGATGTAAAGTAATATTTTTCTTCCATGAGTCATATGATATTAAAATCAAACAAAAAAGAAAATACAAACTTCTGTAGTGAGAGTTTTTTTTTTGTATTAGTTTTCTTCAGAAAAATGTGATTTTTTTACTGTAGGAAAAATCAAAGTAGATGAGGAAGAATGAGTCTAAAATGAATCAAAGAAATGAATAACCCTTTCTGATTAGAGAGCATCTCATGTTCTTGTCTTTTGCTGCACGCAGACATTGAGACTTAGTAGTTAACTGCAACAATTCAGAAGAATCACTTATGTTAAAGTAACACAAAATGAAGACGGCAGGACACTTTTGAATTAGAATCATTAGAAATTAGAAATTTTGTAAGAAATTTTTTTTCGTGTATACACTTTCTGTTTATAACCTTAAATTCATGATTCTTTTTCCAAAGCCAAAAATTTTCAACTATAAATGTAGAGGACAATTAATTTGTCTGGAGTGTGCAGTAACTCATAGAATTAAGAAAATACATATTTACTTCAAAAAAGCCAGATGACAGGCAACCAAGTGATAGTGATGGGGGTCAGTAACGTTTTAAAAAGTATTTTCAAATTTCAGTACACTTCAGCCAGAACTGACCAATTTTTTATCCTTTGGATTCACTTTTTTAGCTAAATTATAGAATTTTATCTCATTTGCTCCAGAGACAGAACAAATCATTGAGTAACTTCTGAAAAGAATTCTACAGACATTATTTACGGTACGAGTTAAAATTTTTGCTAATATGGGAATAATTTGAATAAGGAAAATTCATACAGGATTAATAATTATATTCCATTTGGGTTCACTTTTTCCATTCTTCTACTAATTCACTTTATTTCTTGTAATTTCTTTCCTTGTAAAACCTTGTAAAGGTTTTGTGATTTAAAACACATTAGACAAGGTCTTGGGTCCCAAGAAACTCCCAGTCCTGGCACACAATTATATGATAAACTCTTAATGAAGCCTCCATAGGTGTTGCAAATGGAGGCAGTATCTAGAAAGGTGGGAAAAGACAATAAAGAAATAGCGCAAGAAATGAGCACTAAACCCAGAAGTTACAAACATTAGCATTTCAGGATACTTTTGGCTTATTTATAGGCAATTAATGTTCTATCTCCAGATGTGTAGCATGTTTATGAATACGACCAGACTTACTGCACTCTATACATAAGAGAAAAAGTGTTCAGAGAACTCTGCTGACCTTACCCCACAGATACAAGCTGCACCAGTCTGCAGGATTGCATAATCTCCCAAATGCAGGGCTTAGAGCACAGAGAAGCTACACACAGTATATATAAAAAAAAAAAAAAATACCGCACTGATTCTCAGAGAGGAAATTGGGTGGTAGCATTGAGCAGAGCTATAAAAGGGCAGAGGTATATTTGCTAAGTACATAATCACCTTTTGTTTTAAAGCTTTCCTCAGGATTTACCACTCATCTTCAGATTCTTCACTGGCATAAAATTTTCTTCTCACTCATTTTCACTGTTAGAATAGGTGAATAAATTGTTTTCCAAGATGCATTGGCCAGTGCTATATGGTGAGATCCTCACATTGCATAAAAAGTTCCCATGAAAGGATCCTGAAAGCAGCAAAAAGCAGAACAATTCCACCATGAAGACTTGCCCTCTCCTTTCGAATTCCTCTGAATTCTCAGAAATGAATAAGTGATTTACCAAAATTTAGGTTCTTCTCAAAATTCTCCCTAGTGTAAAATACACACAAAATTGGGGCTGGGTGTCGAGTTGAGGGCACAAAGCTGTCACAGCAGCGCATTTGCTGGGGCCATTCCCTAGATGCATTCACAGATGGTGACTACTCTTTCACAGACACCTGCTGCAATATAGGCTGTTGCAACAAATAAATATCACTGGAAGAGAAACAAACATAGTAGAATTGCTACTTTTACTATCCTTGCATCACTACTTTAAACAAAAAGTCAAGTCTTCTAAGTTAATCAGTTTCATGTGCTGTGCAGCCAGTCACAAGAAGAAAAAGCGTTCTTCCAATTATTCAAGCGTTACATTTTAGCTATGTAAGCTGCATACTTGTGATGCAGTTAAAATACATTTTAAATTCACAGCTCTTCAGAAACTGATATTGCAGTTACAAAAATTTCCAGAACTACCAAATTATCTTGCATTATTCAGAGACTTGAATATTTGGGAATTAATCTCTTGGGGGTTTGATTTGGCTCTTTGTTTTTGTTTTGTTTATTTTGTTATATGCACTGTTTTTTTTCTGAATTTTTTGATCAATTAATCAAGAGTGGAAAACAGGAATCAACCTGGATGGTACTACCTTCCAATCAATGTCATGTTACATATTGTAGGTTCTTTTTATCAATACTATGTGGAAGTATACAAGCAATCAAATGAATTTTCTGTCTTTTCCTACAATCATTGATGAAAAAAACCACTTCTTTTATGTCTTTTAATGCTTTTAAAGGATTGCAATTCCTGTTTTAGCACATGAAGTTTCTGGGCATGTTTGCATGTGTGTGCATATTTGCATGTGTGTGCCTGTTCATGTGTATCATTTCATACAGAACCTCAGTCAATACAAAATTGTAAATGGTTTTCTGTCTATCCTTGCTCAATAACAATTCAAATTTGTTTAGCTCTTCTAGATGGAAAAGAATTATACCAGCCAGCTTCAGCTGCTTAAATGCAGTATAAGCATGTGTATGCCACATCAGTCAAAGGGAAATCATGTAATTTACCTCTTTCCCGTAAAGTATTTCTATTAAGGAATGTAAAAGCAAATTTGAAGCAGTAACTGAATTTATAGTCTGAGGAAGCTGCTTTAGTTACCCTGCTGGAAGCAGTGGAGTTGGAATAGGTGATCTCTAAAAGTGTCTTCAAACCTCAGCTGTTCTGTGTATCTATGACACAGTGCTTTCAGTGCAGAGGTCTGATTGTTAGGATAGTCTTGGGACTCCAGATGAGGCCTCATCAGCACTGAGGAATGAGGAAGGATCACCTCTCTTAGTCTGCTGGCAACACTCTTGCTCATACAACTAGGATGTTGTTGGCCTTTTTTGCTGTGAAGGTGCATTGCTGACCCATGGTAAGATAGTTATCTACCTGTACCCCAATACCCTTTTCTGCAAAGCTGCTTCCCAGCTCATTGTCCCCCATTGTTTAGAGGTTCCTGAGGTTATTCTTTCTGAGAGGCAGGACTTTGCCTTTCCCTTTGTTGAGCTTAAGAGGTTCCTGTCTGCCTCTTTCTCTAGTCTGTCAAGGTCTCTCTGAATAGCAGTGCAACCATCTGGCGTATCACACTCTGTGACTCTATGTTTATATAAATGCTCATTATAGTGAAAAATCTTTATGGCTCATGAAGACAGAATATAGAGAATAGTTCCAGAAACAGACTGTTAATTATACTGGAATCTAAATTTGTCTCATTTACATAGTCATATATGAAAAGGGCTTGAGCTGAAGTCAATGGTATATTCACATACAGTCATCTGCATAATCAAAGATTTAGTTAAACCAGACAAAGAAAAAAAATTGAGTTTTTAAATACATTCCATAATGTCTGATTTTCTAACAAACACTGCATGATCATTCATTCATGTGCCCACTTTCAAGGGATGGCTGCACTGCATTAACAGAATGAAGATTTGCAATTCACTGACAAGGAAGTATTCATGTAAAACATGTATTTAATAGACATATTGTGTAAACAAACCCAGCAATCTAATCCATGCTAGCCAAAGACGTTCAGTCTGTAAGTTGCTATCAGTATTCAAAACAATCTAAACAGAGATATTCAAGTTGAAATATATGAGCCCTAAGTTGTAAGGACACTACAGGCTCTTCCAAAGGAAATAAGATTCAGCTTCACATGAGGATAGATACTTAGCGAATAAATCTCCCAGCACATGGGAGTCACTTTTCCGTAGCAAACATACAGTTCTGTTTCTCTTCTACACAAGTAAACAAAGCTAAAGATCCGTTCTTTGAGATGAGGACACTTTTTTCTCTATCTCTGAAATTAATATACACATATTCTTTGTTTATACAGAATCTCCCAATTAACCATTACTATTTCCTCCTCATACATATTCTCAAACTATACTATTAACCTAGGTGTCATGTAGCTTCCTTTTTTGAGAAAATGTGTTTGAAAAAGTGCCTTTTACTTCTGTGGTATTTAAAATTATTTATTGTTTACTGCCTGCTACCTTTTTCCCTTCAGAAAGTCAGCAAAAGCAGGTTAAGATTTTTCATGAACATTTGTTTATAATAGCTAGTTTTTCCTTGGCTCCTTGCAAAATAATCCTTTAGAAATCATAGGTGAAACTAATCACTGAAAAATCATCCTTGCCCTGGCTTTTACAGGTGTTTTTCTATGTTTTCAGATTAGATTTAGGACTGTCTTCACTGAGCTTAGCTTTTGTCATTTAACCTTACACTCCCAAACATAAAATCATCACACCGCTCATCATCACCAGCTCACTCCCTCATCTCCTAAAACTGTTCCATGTGAACATTCACTTTTTTTGGTGTCCATATATGTCCATGAGAAACTTATTTTACTACTGGCAGATATTTTCTACCTAAGCCCATTTGCAATTCACATAACCCTTCAAATCTCTAAACCAGTCAAGACTAAGAAAAATAAGACATACTATGAGAGAGAGGTATATTGAGAAGAAGGCACTTTAGCTTAGTTATTTGAAGTTTTAAGCCATGGCTAAGAAAGATGGTATGATAACAGCAGAGCTCAAAAATTTCGTGCGCAGCAAGATGTGCAAAGTCTAATGGATGCTGTGAAGCATCTAGTCTGACAGAACAGATCCTGCTGGGTGTGGAGTTGCAGCCTAAAGGCATCAGAAGTCGAGGTCTTTGTTCAGACTGCAGACTAGACACAGATATTTTCATATACTCAAAGAAGCGCTGACCTGTGGAAGAAGACTGTGAGCAAAACCAAGAACCATGATACTAAGTATGCAAAAATATTTATCCTAAGCGGAAAGTAACATGGAGTGACAAAAAATTAGCAGATTTTGTAAGGAAAAGATAAGCTGTTCATTTAGTTCCTTTTACATGGTCTCATCCTGAAAGAAACATTCAAGAGGAATATATTTTTGGGTCCAGTAATCTGCTTTCACGTCATGAATGTGCTGGCCATGGCTGGCTCGGAACCCAGAGGTCCTTCTGGGTCACTTATTCTAAAATATTTTGTTGGTTTGAGCTGACCAAAACAAAGGCCATTATGAGCCAGTTTCTTTCCCTACAGTGTGTGAAATTATACTATTTCACAACTGGAGGCACTATGCCTTAGTTTACAAAATTACAGCTAATGAGTTTTCCTAACTATAGACTTTAAAATGAAACCAGAAAATAGTTTTTTCCATTGCCTATGAAAAGAAGTTTGGCATACTACCTTGAAAGCAAAAATATTCCTAACAAGATGGAGTACATACTTTAGATGGAACCATATTTCAATTAGCTACAGAAGTGTTGTAGATCCAACCTCTGGATCTTTACCCTTCCTGGCTTTTGTACTGCGAGTGTAAACTTTTGGTCATTATTGCTTTCCATGTTACTTAATATGTTGCTCAACAAAGAAATTTACCTATTCCACTAGGAAATACCATTTTTTATTTTTCACTGAGTTCTACTTTCTCTAATAATTAAAAATGTTCCTATTTCTTCCCTTTAACACGTAACTCAAAGGTACAGTTCCAGGTAAACTACTGTGGCCAAAACATACATCCAAATTTCATGCTTCACATAGAAATTTCATCATCAGTTTTAACAAGACCTTCTGAAAGATAGTCCACGTACAAGATTCAGATTTTACAGTAAATTAAAAGATGCATTATGACTACAGGAGTCATCTAAATTGAAGAGCTATTTTAAAATACCGTTGTAGTATGCATAGGTAGCATATATCTGACACAGTCATAATAGATTTTACCTCTTCAAGAAGCAGGACTTGATGCTGGATTCCTGATAAATCATTTCCATGTAGCAGGACCATAATACTGAGGAAATCATCCATCTTCATGGATGTCTACCATATCTGCATTTTTCAGAAAATTCCCAAATACCATATGAATATTTTATAATGATGTTTAGCATTGAGCACCCAATCCAACCTTATAAATTACTCTTCTGCATAATTAGCACATTAGTTACTCTGTAAGATCGAGTCTGATGAATTATTCAAACACAGTTCTGCAGAGATGCTGGTTGAGGGTCCTCTGTAAGGGCACTTTAAAACTATCCTGTTAAACTTTGAAATACTAGGGAGGGAAAGAAATGCAGTTGAAAGGGGAGAGAGACACTGATTTTTATTGCTGTATGAAGAGCATTTAGAAGTGCAAGGGAAGACACATGCAGGAAAGGTATGTTGAAACAAAAAAAAATTCTATAAGTGTTCAATTAAAAAATCGTTATGAGGACACAGGGATACTTTGTCATCTCCAGTGGAGTCCAATAAAGGCAGTTTGAAGAGGTCAACTGGATGAAGACATATTATGTAGCCAAATGGGTGAATTCTGTTATTAATTTAATTTGCACATTTTTATCTCTCTCTTCATGATCTGTTTCTGAGATTACTCTAACTTTTGAGAAATTAGATTTTTGGAATAAATTTTAGCTTGTGAATTGCTTGTAATCTTATTTTGATACCTCTGCAGGTGTTTAGTTTCCATTAACATTTGAATAACTGGTCAGAGACCTCAAGCTATGTTGTTTGTTTACTGTATGAACATTGCTAACTGGTAAAGGGTTACATAAGGTCACTTATGTAATGTAATTTAGGGAGAGTGGCACATGCTTGTATCATAAGGAATTGTAAAGGCATTCTAAAATGCTTCTTATTTTAACTGCTTCACTAATTTATCTTCCTTTCAGAACTGTTTGAATGGTGTTTAACTACTAGAAAATCTGTTATTGAAGCAGGTTTAGGAGAAATGCAGTATTCACTTTGAGTGAATACCAATTACCAATATACAGGTCAAATTTATTAGTTACATCTATACGATGGCTCTACTTGGTTTTCTTTTAAGGTTCTTCCCTCCTAGTTTACCCTTAAAGCTATTTTAAAGGCAAGGCATCACCTCAAATTCTTTAGGCATCCCCATAAGCACAGGACCAGACAAGGACAGAAGGAGTACAGCCAGCAGCCATTTCAAGTCAAAGACAAGAGGATATCTTGCACCTCTCGGCCCTAACCAGTACAAATGATACTGAAGCCAGAGAATGGGAAGGAGCCTAGCTCTGATAAGAACACATCTCGGTTACAATGAAGCTCTCAAACCAGAAGTTTTCTTATAAAATTGTATTATATATTGGTGACAGAAAGCCATGATTTTACTTGAAATTGTTTCTAGAACTTAAGAAAAAATGCTGTCTACTCCTTCAAAATACAAAAAAAAATTGGATTTTGGTGACAATGTTTTCCCATTTCATCAAGGTCTTTGCATCTGTTGCCACATATCAGGTTTCTGATTTTGTTTTCATTGGGAATACACACCTTTATTATACTCTCTCTGAAACTTTATGAGTGACATTGGTGAGGCCATACCTGTAGTGCTGTGTCCAGTTCTGGCCTCCCCAGTACAAGAGATACATTAATGTACTGGAGAGACTTCAGCAGAAGACCAAGAAGATGATTTAGGGACTGGAGCATCTCCCCTGTGAGGAAAGGCTGAGAGAGATGGGACTGTTTAGCCTAGAGACAAAAGGGCTCAGGGGGCTTTGTTGATGTACATACCTGGAGGAAGTATGTAAACAAGACTGGGATAGGGTCTTTTCAGTGGTGTCCAGTGACAGGACAAGAGGCAAAGGGCTGAAAACTGAAAAAGAGGAGATTCTGTCTAAAGATAATATTTCACTGAAAGGTTGACTGAGACTGTCCACAAAGGTTATGCAGTTTCCATCCTTGAAAGACACTGAGTCGTCCCCAGAAATTTATTTGAGTTACTTATGAAACAGGTAAATTCTGCTAAACCCTTTAATATTTGTTTCATAAAGTTTTCTGTCTCAAAAACAAAAAAAAAAAGGACACTTTCCACAGGTGACTGTTGTATAATATGGCACAGATTTCATAGTCTGGGCCCAGATTTCTGCACAGTAAATAGACCCATCTGGTTTGTGTGGTCATGACTCCCTCTAGTGATGTCTACACAGTCTACCATATTCTCATACCAAACGGATTCTTGAGTTAAGTGCCCCATCTCTTTGTGTACTCACTGAACTCCATAATGACTGTTAAGTCATGCGTTATTCACGTATATGTTTTATCAGCCTTAATTCACTGTGAGTCAGATCTGATGCCATTTACATGTGGTAGAAAATTTGAAAATAAACTGTGGAAAAAAAATGATCCAGAAATAAAGAAGTAATATCAAAAGCCCTGTAAATTTTAGTCGTTTTAATGTAAAAGTTAATTGAAAATTACTGTCATGGTGGAAGTATGATTTCAATGCCAGAACATATAGCATATATATTAGACATCTCAGTTTAACTGAGCACTTATGTTAGGCAACACTCAATCACTGAAAATTTTTGTAAATAATTGTTCTGCTCATAAATGTCCTGTGGCTTTTATGGACAAGTGATTTTCTGTGAATCTGATTTTCTGGTGCCTAGTGGAGTGCAACTATAACTGCTTTGTTTATTGTCAAGATTGTGGGGTGTTCCAGTGAATAGTAACCTACAAACCAATTTCTACCCCCATGGAAGGAAAACTAAGAAATTAATTCCTTTATCCCTGACTTCTAATACCAGATGTGGGACCCTTAATTCGATTCAGAGGATCTTATTCAGAATGAACAGATAAAAACTAAACTACAGATGTGCCGATGGAATAATACAACATTGAAAGAGTTTTTGGTGAAATGAAATACAGTTGCATTTATCTATTCACCAAATCACTGTGTATGAGACTAAGGTCACTTTGTCAGCCTAACTTCAATTTCAGACTTGTATGAAACAGTAAAAATGCTTTCTGTAATCTCAGTTGTAAAACTTTATTAATCTGTACCAAATTCAAGTAGGAGTCTAAAGCAACCAAATAGTCTCCAGTGAATCACAATAAAACACCCCTGAGAGATAGTTCAGGACAAAAGAGCACGTCCATTGAGAGCAATGTTCCAAATACAGGCAGTAGATAAGTGATTAAGATTAGCATAGTAAGTAGTCTTATTGCTCCCGCGTTATCTCCTTATCTCCTCCTTGAGGACGGTATTACATGCACTAAATTTGCTTAATGAATGATCGATATTCTTTCATTTCTAAACCAGAATGAGTCACAGGACCTTTTACAGGTGAGAGACATTGCATGTTCTTTAAAGGCCAAGCTTGTGAAATGAGATCACTATGAACTAATATATTCAGCACCCAAAAATAGTACAAAATGTCTTAGAGAAATAAATCTGTAAGTCCTCATACAGTAGGAAAACACCTCTTTTAGAAAATTTTTTGTAGTTTTCTTTGGAAAGATGCAAACATGCTTCTAAAAACAGAACTTGGTGGGTTAAAGTTCACCAGAGGCAATTTACCTGGTATACTAAACCTGAATCTGTGTTTCACAAACTGATCCCTATATATAGAACTGAAATGACAATAGGTAGAACTTTATTGTTCTGTATAAAATATGTGGTGCTTTATGCTCCACCTATCAATGTTTCTTTCTTCCTGCCCTTTACACAAGGTAGGAAATATCTTGCATTTTTCAAGACAAAAAAATCTGTGTTTATAAATTAGTGCCATGAGAAGTCACTTAAGAAAGGAGAACAGAACAGAGTAAGTTTTTTGCAATTTATTCTAGTTTTGATTTCTCACTTCTTTCCATGGCTCTTAATTTAAATTTTTGAGACAAAATGAGTAATGCTCAAACAGGTAGTCGGTTCAATGCAAATGATGAGGCTTTTAATTCTTCAGACATACATCTTCATAAATGAGCAAATGAAGCTGCTTTAGTATTTAAATATGTAAATTCATCCTGTAAAGATGAGGAGAAACACTGTGCTATAGATTTGTCTGAAAGAACAGCAAAACAGTCAAAGTTTTAAAGTAACCACAAGTTCTCCTCTCATCAGCTTTTCATTAAAATTGTGCCCTAAATCCTCTCTGTCTTCATTAATTTTTAATTTTTAATTCAAATGTTAGTTTAAAGTAAAGATGATAATGTTGTTGTTATTTGATTCATATTTATTTGCCCAAATTTTTTAGATTAGTAATGACATGTTGTTGGATAGTAGAATTACCTGTGACATTAGCATAAGTCAACAAATAAAAGTCACTTTCAAAAAATTAAAATATATATGTGAAATAATTCTTCCATTAAAACAGAACTCCATCCAATGAGGTCATGAACACTTTCAGAGATGGGTTCTTTGGGCAACCTGTTGCAGTGCCTTACCACCCTCACAGTAAAAAATTCATCCTAATAACTGATCCAAAACTGTGCTCTTTTGGTTTAAAGCCATTCCCCCTTGTACTAGCTGCCCCGGCAAAATAATACTTCTCCATCTTTCTTGTAGGCCCACTTTAGTTAATGGAAAGTCTTCCTGGAGCCTTCTCTTCTCCAGGTTGAACAGACCCAACTCTCAGCGTGTCCTCATAGGAAACGTGTTCCAGACGTTCCTCTTATGTTGGAGGCCACAGAGCTGGATGCAGTACTCAAGAGGGGGTGCCACAAGAGCGGAGTGGAGGGGAAGAATAACCTCTCAGGACCTGCTGGCCACACTGCTTTTGATACAGCACAGGACAGGGTTGGCTTTCAGGGCTGCAAGTGCACACCGTTGCATTGTGTTGAGCTTCACATCAACCAACACCCCCCAAGCCTTTCTCCACAGGGCTTCTTTCAGTCTATTCTATGCACAGCCTGTATCCATTTTTGGGATTGCCCTGACCAGCCTACAGGACCTTGCTCTTGACCTTGTTGAACTTTATGAGGGTCTCATGGACCCATATCTCAAACTTGTCCGGATCCCTTCCCTCCAGCATGTCAACCTCAGCACACGGCTTGGTGTCATTTGCAAACTTGCTGAGGCTGTGCTCAGTCCCCGCCCTTGCCTTCTGTGATTTGACTAGTGTGTCTGGAGCACTTATCATTGAAGACTGAGGCAAAAAAATCAGTAAGTACCTTAGCCTTCATATCCCAACAATCCAGATTTCCTATTTCCTTCTAGAGCTAGTCCACTTTATTCTTAGTCTTTGTTTTATAACCAATGTACCTATAGAAGCTATTCTTATTGCCCTTGACATCCCTGGCCAGGTTTAATTCTATTAGGGGTTTAGCTTTACTAACCTGATCCCTGGTTGATCAGACAATTCCTTTGTCTTCCTCTCAGGCTACCTGTCCCTGCTTCCACCCTCTCTAGGTTTCCTTCTTCTGGCTGAGATTTTCCAGGTGCTCCTTACTCATCCATGCAGGCCTCCTGGTATTTCTGCTGAGAATTTTTGCCCTTTGTTGAGAGGCATCACTCCTGAGCTTGGACAAGGTGATCCTTGAATATCAACCAGTTTGCTTGGACTCTTCTGTTCTCCCAGGCTTTTCCTGTGAATCAAGCAGATCCCAGAAGAGGAGAAAGCCTGCTCCCCTGAACTCCAGGATTTTTTTGCTGAGCACCCTCCTTACTGCCCTAAAGGTCTTGAACTGGAACATTTTATGGTCGCTGCAGCCAAAGCTGTCTTTGTGTTCCACATTCCCCACCCAGCCCCTCCTTGTTGATGAGAACAAGGTCTGGCATTATACCTCTCCTTGTTGTCTCCCCTACCACTTGGAGAAGGAAGTTATCATCAACACAGTCCACGAATCTCCTGCATTGTTCATGCCCTGCTGTGTTGTCCCTTCAGCAGATATCAGTGTATAACATTTTCTTTAAGTGAGTTACTGTTTTAGGGTGCTCTATACTCCTAATTAGATCAGTGGCATCCTCTTTCTTTTTTATTAGTATATCATACTTCTACCATTCCCAAGGTTATCCTAAATCTATCCTTGGAGCAGTCCATTTGCACATAATATATTGTGGCCTATCATTTTTTATTGACAGATGGTTAAACACTTCTTTTGTCACGGTAACCTACTACAGAAAGTTTTCAGCAATATCGGAAGTGCTCTTTCCTTCAAATCATTACCTTATCAACAAGTTTACCTTCTGCAGTTGTATGGTTTATATTTTCTAAATTATTCCATTGCAACGAGAAAGACTTTCTTCATTGTTTCAGTCAGCCAAGTCAGTCATGTGTCCATAAACCATAAAAGACCATCTTGTTTTTTCAGTTTGTTCTGTGCTTTCTGCCCTAGCAGTGACAGCCTTTGTGATGCCTTCTAGGATTGTCCCTAATAGAACAGTGATTGTTTCCATTTCATGGTCAAGGGCATCCTGTAATTCACTGGTAACTTTCATTCAATATAGGGTGCAACTTCTTTGTGTGTACTACCCATTCCCAAACAGTGCAATGTTGTGCAATGATGCCAAAAAACTCAGTAGGAAATGAATATTTTAAATAGTGTTTCCAATGCCTCATCTTGGAATCAATGGCATTCTGCAGAACAATACTTACATTCTGCAGTAAGGATATTGTTCTGAACATACTTTATACTTGGCATTTTTTATATTTTGCTTTAAAGGAAGCTATCAGAAGCAATATTAAACTGAATGTTCTAAGAGGTGCACTGTGTTGAAAGTTTTGAACTTGTCCTAAGAGGCTTACTGGCCTCATTATTTTTTGGGGAAAGAAAATCTCCCGCATTATGGAACTGAAGAAAAGCTATTTTTATTTAAATTATGTACATCTCAGAGCACAGGGAAAACAGTGATAATCTGATTCGGCTTATGTATAGGTTTTGTTTTGGGCAGTGGTGCGTGTCAGCTGCATAGATAGTATTACTTGTGCTGAAGAGGATTATTTGGCTTCTTGTAACGATGTTACAAAATATACACACAGGTGCTCTCTTTATGGCAGTCTATTTCACTGTCTCTGCCACCAGTTGGATTGTTGTACAGTTCACTGAAAAAATATGGATTATTCTCACAGAGGCTGTGTCAGTCTTACCACAGAGTGGTATTTGGTCGTGCTATGCGTTATGGCTGGCAGCCACCAGTGCTTTATTATGCCAAATGCTGGGGAGGATCTGCAAACATGATATCCTGTCCACCATCAGGAAGTTGTGTGATGGTTAGCATCAGATCAATACACGGCTTCTCTATCCAAATGCAGCTTGTTTCGAAATACAGTGGTTTATGGTGATAAGTGGTTTAAATTGACACTAAAATTTATATAGAAGACAGAAAAAATGAGAGCCTGATCATTTGTTCCATGGGAAAAGAGCATCAAACATCTGATTACATTTCATACACTAATCTGCACTTAGGTAGTAGGGTAAGACTGACTTTGCAGTTTTTATGAAAACTTCTGAGGACATGTAACTGCTTTTTCCCTTGCAAACCTGCAGATATCAGTGAAGAAGAGTAGTCTGGAGAGCAAGAAACAAGACAAAATGCAGTGCTCAAATCAAGAGGTATTTAAGGTGAACAAGATACAATCAGCTCATGAGAGTTTTAGCTGAGCAACACCTCTGTATTTCTGCTTTGCTAATAGAGGAAAAAAATCAAGTCCGTATGGGTTTATTAATGTATTTTATGGAGGACATGTAGAGCAGCTGACTGACATCTGTGAACAGCTGAGGCCAGGGAGGGGGATGGTTTCGTGAGGACAGTTGAACAGCATTCGACTGTCTCTGATCTACACATTTCATCCTCTTTATTAAAAAAAGGATTCATTTTTATTTTATTTGTTTACAATTTCTATTACCATGGGCTTTTGTGAGGACAGTTGAACAGCATTCAACTGTCTCTGATTTACAGATTTAATCCTATTTAAAAAAAAAAAAAGAATTCATTTTTATTTTATTTGTTTACAATTTCTATTACCATGGGCTTCTGTGGCAATTTTTATGAGATGGGTGCCCTCCCCAGTTACACAGTAGGTATCCTTTACATACATATATAATTTTTGTTTTATCTGTAACTTTAGTTCATTCATTCGTTTCCTGAAATTCCACTGACCCTATCAAAGTAATTCTGTTCTCTGATCAAGGGATTTATTTCCATTCCCCTTCCTATATAATTGTTTCTGCTGCACTTTGTCACTACAAGTGCACATTCTTTTTCATTCTGTTTTGGTGCAACTCCACAAAGCTATTGATTTTATTTTATATTTCCTGTTACTCACTTCTTGCTAACTTACTGAATTACAAATGTTTGGGGTTTTTTTAACAGATCACATGTGTTGGCAAGAATGATTGTTGTCAACCTGCTGTTTTCTTATGTTGCTTGCTAAATATTTATTAACTACTTATCAAAAGAAATGGTATGGTTTTCAAACCCCATCCATACAGGTATGTGGGAATTGCAACTCTGGTTTTCTTATTAAGTTGGGTCACTCTCTGGTTCACATAAGATTCCCTTGAAGACTGTCCAAGCTTCTCAAACTGTTGTAAATGACCTCTCTACACCACTGTAGAGATGCAAAGCTGTAAGGACATGTGAACACTCAGGTCATGGTCAGGAACGCTTCCTCTCCATGGTCTTGTCCTAGAATACAACAATAACAGTGTCCTTGTTAAAGCAAATCAAAAGCATTTTTACTCTGAATCTTGATGCTGATAAATTCTTCTAAAAACTGCTTTTACACTACAGGTTTGCTGTTATAAGTAATTTTTTTTCACACAGTTACAAACTGAGAGATGGAAGATAATGCTAAACTCTCAAACTCACATGACTGTCTTAAAATTCACTGAATAATTGCAAAATAACATAATTGGTTACATTTGCAACTTTAAATACTAATCTTTTCATCTTAAATTCTATCATATTTGCTAACAGGGGTGATGCATGAAGTCGGTTGAGGAGTTCTGGACAATGTACTTTTCCCTACACAATCCATTGAATTTTACATAAAAAATGTAAAACTCTATATGCTTGTGTGGTATTTTCTCAGCATGCTTTTTGCTGCAAAGACTGTCTGAAAGATGGAATCAGTTCAGTAATCTGGAAAATGAGGCCCTAGGACAAAGAATGCAGAAAAATAACTACATAATTGTTTGAAGTTTTCTGTGATGTATCAAGCATGAGATTGCTAGGGAACAAATCAGGTAACACAAGCACCAAATACTGTCTTCGAAGACCTAATGTCTGCTCTTCAGCTGACTTTCCAGAAGGCAGCAAGCCCAATTTGTGTCAGTGCCATATCTTCACAATCCAATGTGATTGAATACATTAAGGCTTCTGAAATACTACTAGATACCTACTTTTTGACACTAAATAGCTCTACAGAGACCACGATCAATTCTGTGCTTTTCAAGAAGAAATTTTATTTCCTTGCTTTGCCAACCTCTTTTCATAAAAAGAAGTATCATTGCTTTACACATCATGCTGAAAATACTAAATGGAAATACACACATACACATGCTTAGTGATAATTTTAAAATGTTTAATCCTTTTTATATTCTTGACTTTCATTTAGGACTACTGGGAAGAATTTACTTGAGATTTTTGACTTTCCAAAATCAGGACAGTCATGACAAAGACTTAGAGGATTTCCATTCCTCTTATTTCTAAAACTTGGTTTCTCAGCTGAGGAGATCTATTGGAACTCAAACAAGTCCAGATATTTTTCAGGTTTTTTTCTTAGTGAATAATTGACAATATTATAAAGATTTTTTTCTTTTTGCTAATAGTAATGCCCTCTGTCAAAGATCTCTTCTGAATCAGTTGTCTTTTCTGCTACACATATAAAAAGACAGAAAAAAATAAGTAGAGAAGAAAAAAAAAACCTCTGACAGACTTTGACATTTGGATCAAAATGTTTATTAACATGTTCTGATAATCATCTTTTCAAGAGAGAAAGATACATTGTACTACACAAGTTGAATTTCTAGCTCCAACAAAATGATATAAGGACTGTGTATCATATTCTTATATGCTTCCTGTATATCCATATCTTTTTCATACAGAATAAAAGGACATGAAAATTTTTTCACAACTTTTTTGGGTAGTCAATGAGAATTGCAAAAATATTTATAGTTCATCTCCCTTTAATGAATGAGTTTTATGTTTGGCTATTTTTGAACTTGGTTTATAAAGCAACGTATTCTGCTCTGAGATGACTATATTAAAATGCATCCCTCTAGAGCAATGTATGTTGCTGACACAGCTGGTTATTTGGTAACTCAGGGAGCTGAAAGATGATGTTTGTCTGAAATTAATGTTTGTCTGGTTTTATAGCATTACTCCATAAAATGTGTAGTTCAGCACATAAAATTTTGGGAGAAATATGTCTGGTTGCATTAAAAAAAAGGGGAACAAACAATTTCAGAGCAAAGTTCTCTCTTAGGTAGACATTTTACTATTTCTGTTTTTCCTTTCCTTGGTTCTTCTTTCATCCTACAGAAGTAAAAGTAATCTTAGTTCTTCCAATATACACTTGGGGAACAGCAGAAAAAAATAAGATAAGTCTCACACAACCTGTCATACACCCCTGAGACAGAAAAGGGAGAAAATTATGTTGCTTTAAAAAATTGAGGGTTCCCTCGGTAACAAATGATAGAACAATAGAAAATGTACTCAAGTTGCACCAGGAGAGATTTAGAGTGTATATTAGGAAAAATATCTGCACTGAAAGGGCTGTCAAGCTTTGGAACAGGCTGCCCAGGGATGTGGTTGAGTCACCATCCCTGTAAGCATTCATAAGATGGGGCACCTAGGGACAGAGTTTAGTGGTGGACTGGCAGTGTTAGGTTAATGGTTGGACTTGATCATCCTAAAGGTCTTTTCCAACCTCTAAGATTCTATGATTCTATGGTTCTATGATTCTATGGTTTTATGATTCTATGATCCTGGTGCTAACAGTTGCTGAAATCTGCTGTATCCATAACCAAACAATGTAGTCTAAGTATATCTTAAATCAATACTGTGCTGTAATTCTGTGCTGATATTTCCCTCTCTTCAAATCATGAGCCTATCAAGCAAAATGTCCAGAAGCAGCTTTTTGAGATCATATTCATTTTGGTGTGCAGTGATGAATCGAATGCTGGTCTTTTCAAGGTCCCACAAAAGTTTTTTTATTTAAGTGATGCTTCTGGTATTGAAGAGGCAAATTATATGAAGGTATTTCTGAAGTATTAAATTCAAGGAAAACTCTCTTCTCCTGTGTACCTTGTTCTTTCGGAAGCTATGAGTGTCTGAGAAATTCTAAATATCTTTAAAATTCTGCAGCAGTTTCTGAGCAGACTTGGTAAGTTCCCTCCCCCATTCTGTGACACTACATAGCATAATTGAATTAGTCTACATCAAGTGGCTATCAATGGTAAAAACAATACATTTAAAAAATCACCTAAAAATAATGTTTTTCAACCAGCTGTTAAATCAAGTAATTTATTTGTTTTATTGCACATTTGCATAATAGGGCAAACCAGAAACTCTCTGTAACAGATGTGCTGGTGGCAGGGAGATTTGATTACTGGCATCTATTATTAATCACTGCACAAATCTTAAATGATTTGTTTCAACAGTTTGATCAATTTACATCCAAGTACTTGCATTTATGCACAAAATGTGGAGATAAAACATCTGTTCACACCTTTACTAGCAGCCCTGATTTTTTAATAAGGTTGAAGTTTGTGTTGAGGAAGACACAAGAGACTGACAACTTCTGAAAAGATTTCACTGTTTCTGAGAATAACTCATAACTGAAAGGCATTTCATGTGGGCAATTATATCTATATGGTGCTTCTTTTGACATGAAAAAATAGGAAAACAGTTTTCCAGCATGACCAAAGTTTTCACAAATTTAATTAAAGACATTTTTATTAAGGTTTGGGATCTATGTACAAATTGTTGAGACTCTGGTAAATGATAACATGTATCTTCAACATAAAGTATCTTGAATTTTGTAACAAGTTTTTCTAACTTATAAATTTACTTTTAAGTTCCTAGTGGTTAGGAAAACAAATATTTAATTTTATTAATTTTCTTTTACTATTTTAATTGTTCCAAAGGAGGCAAAATTATGCATATGCAGTACAACTGAAGCACAGACTACAACTGGTAGTATCTGTGTACTTTAATACATTTCAGACAAGATGTGCAATGTTTCTGTCTAAGGGTCAGAACTCAAAATTGTTTATATTTGTCTCATTTATGCATCTGAATTTCTAGACTGACTATCACTGATAGCTATTTTTTGATGAAGGTGATATTCTAGATGGTATAAGTCGTAAGCTGACATAAAAGCCACATTACCTGTTGTATAATGCGTCATTTCTGCCACCACAGAATACAGTTCATGTTCATGTTCAGATACAAAAGTGGATGAAGCCTGGTGCTGTCATATAATTTATGGAGGATAGAATCACAGGGCAGATAGGTTTCTAACTTCATAGTGCTTTTAAGATCAAAAGAAAGACATGCAGATAACCCCTTGTGGTCTTGTCCCAGAGGAAATCAGGAATCACACTGGGTCTGTTGCTGTCTGACCGTGTAGGTGCTGTGCTGCGTCTCTTCCCACTGGGTTCAGGTGCCTTCTGAAGGCAAATTACCTCACAACCAGCACAGAAGATGGTACCGTTGCCTAAGGGTTAAATTAAATTTTACCAGCTGACAACATTTGAAGCATAAGTTTATAAGCATACCAGCAAAGAAAAGTTGAAGTGCTCCAGATCTAATGGCTGCAAATATGAAAATAGTAGTCTTTTATGCCATATAGATGATTCTCATACACTGCGGAGTTCTGCCTGAGGTACATACAGTCTCTCTCCAGGAAATACATGGATCCAATCAGTGATTCTAGGTTTTATACATCACATAGATCAGTATAAGATACAATATAAGATGGAGAGCTAAAAAGTGATTTTGTTTCAAAATACAGGATTTCTAACTGGCGTTTTAATAGATCACACAGATTTTATTATATGCCTCCAAAAAAAAGTGAAGAAAGTATATTTTCCCCATTAAATTGGCAACTATTTTGGCTTGATAACATTCATGAATATTTCAGCTCTGAGTTAGAAACACTGCCTGCTATGATTCCCCTTATACTTTCATACACACTCACCTTGTAAGAAATATTTGTTTTTGTTTACTTTTTAACTTTTATTATTAGAATTATTCCTTTTTTTCCAATTGATAAAACTTTCCTTTAGAAGTTTTCTCAAAGTGTGTTCACAGCTTCCTGAGGGGCAAAAAACCCAAACAAGAAAACCAACACAGCAGTAGCAGATGGAAACACAAGAAAAGGCTTATAAATCAGGGTTATGAGTGGTTCAGTAATTCCAATATGAGTTATAGGACAAAATGTCTAAGGGAGTCAGAGGGTAATACAATCCAGACAACAAACTTAACTCTATTACAGATACACAGCCATCTCCAAAGCTATTACTACAGTTGCCTGAGGTGTCTGTTGAGAAGCCAGATGTCGCTCCTCCATAACTTAGTGTCTTATGATTGTCATTTAATCTGAAGGAGAAGGAAACATCGTGTTTAGATGCAGCAAATATAAACCCAACTTCAACTGCATTCCCAGTTTGTTTTATAAAATCATAAAACGTGAATTTCAAGGCCACCTTTAATGCTCAGGCTATCTAGTTTAATTGTATTCAACAGCTAGCATTATTTTTTCTGGAATATTTATATTAGTTTCGGTTCTCTTGGATCTGTAGACTTGTAACTATTGAAACTCCCTTACATTTTCGTATCACGTCCCAAAAGCATGTAACATATACTCTTGAGGTCATGCTATAACAACACCAAACGACAGGCTGTGGCAAAGCCTTCATATTATTAAGTTAGTAAGAAAGGGTTTAAGTCATTGGTTTCTTAGGTTCCTAGACCTCTTTAAAATTGTACAGGTCTTGGGGACACTGAAAGGAAATCACGACTTTGATGCTTTAGTTTCTAAAACTGAAACTTAACCTCCAAATAAACCCTAACATTAATCCAACAGAAGAAACCTACTCCAATTAGAGAAAAGAAAAACAAAGTTGTCTGCATTGTCATCATCTTTTTCTCATGGCTGCAGGCTCTGCAATAAGCTACTCTTGCAACACTTTCCATTTCAAAAGATATTTTGTTTGCCATATCTTTGAAGTCATGGCAGTATCCAGAATAAACTGGTCATTTGAAGTCCTGGATTTCCAATCCATAACTGTAAGACCAAACCTAATCCTAACACATAGATAAAATTAAAATCCCCATCTATACAAAATAAATGACAAAATATATTGGCTTATAAGACAAAGAATGTTGTTGTCAGCTGAAACCAAGGACTTATATTCTCTGTTGTTCTACTGACAAGTTTTCTAACCATAAAACAAGGGTAGAGTTTGGGATTAGTGTTTGTAATGTATATATATCTGCCTAGTTTATTGCTTTATGCTATACACCCCCAAACACAGGAAGAGATCGGGTATTGATTGGCACCAAGAACTCCTGTTACTATTTTTAATGGTGTAATATTTCTTCTAGTTATAGCTAAAGTTAAGACAAGGGCAAGCAGACAAGAGTGTGTGTACTGCTTAAAGCTAGGGATTTCTTTTCTTCTTCTTCTTCTTCTTCTTCTTCTTCTTCTTCTTCTTCTTCTTTCAATTGGTCTTCTGGGTGTAGTTCAGTCTGGGGAAAAGAAAGTAGTCTCAGGAATACAAATTTTTTAAATCAATTTTTCATGGACTCATAAAATAAGAAAGAAGTAGAGGGCCTTTGCTTGGGTTCTTTTAAAATAAAACTTATTTGGATATAAACAGATTTGGCCTTGTTTTAAAAATACAGTGATTATTTTGAATATGAGTTTTAAGTAGAATATAGTTTTCATCGTAGAATGGTTTGGCTTGGAAAGGACCTTAAAAAACATCTTGTTCCAATGCACTCGCACAGTCAGGGATATCTTCTGCTAGATGAGATTCCTCAAAGCCCCATCCAACATGGCCTTGAGTATCTGCAGAGATGAGGCATCCATAACTCCTCTGGGAAACTTATTCCACTCTCCCTACACCCTCAGAGTAAAATATATCTTCCTAATATCTAACCAGAATCTACCCTCCATATGTTTAAAACCATTACCCCTTGTTCTATCACTACACTCCCTGATAAATAATCCCTCTCCAGTGCTCTTGTAGGCCCCCTTAAAATACTTCAAGGCCACTAAATTTACATTCCTTTAGATCAAATTCAATTAGTCTGTTTTCATTCACAGAAATGAAGGAAGTGCCCGAGTTCCATTGACATACAATGATTCTTAGATGGTGGAAATATTTGATGACTTTCAAAATCTCACCCAATATCATAACTATAGATAAACTTTATTTTTTTCCCATTTTCACATATCTGAATTCGTTTAACCAAAATATGGCAGTAGATTTGCCTTTTTCTTCCTCTGAAAATTGATGAAAAAATTATTTGAACGATTCAATTAACTTTTTTCATTTTTCTTTTTTTTTCCCAAAGCAGTTATTACTCAGACTGAAAGTCCCTATTCTTGTAATGGCCCAGAAGCAATTATTTGGGGTTTGGAAACTGAAATATGTGTCTAGCTGTTAAAGAATATAATTTGGTGGGAACAGAGTGGAATACGGAGAGAGCTTAACCCCAATTTCCCATTTTAAAATAAGAAATGTACTGCTGTTTTCATATATAGACCCATGTTTAAAGGAACAGGTGTGCCATTTAAACTTTACAGGTGCACAGTCTGTGGATGGACTGATCTCCTCTGCAATCATTAAGTCCTCTTCAGTGTATTCTTCCTCTGTCTTAATCTAGGCATAGTAAAATGTAGAACAGATTCTTTGTGTATAAGGTAGGCCTCTTTCTAATCTAAAAGCAGTATCTCTAGCTGAGGAGAGTGGTGTCATGCTTGTTGAGTTTAACATCTATCACATTCGCTAGACCTTTGTTTTTCACTAACCTGGTGTTTGAGACAGGCACAGAGAATGCTATTAGCCCATGAATGCTGAATTATGTAGACTCAGGGGCTGTGCAAGCTGGCGTCTCCCTACAGTCTGGATGTTACCAAACCATATGGACTCCCCATGAGTGGCTTGTAGCCAGCCTGTCCCGTTGACCCAGCCACGAGTAGGGTAGGTGGGGAAAAATTGGGACAGACAGATTGTTAAGAAAAATCCATAGTGGTGAGATCTGTCTGAGGAAAAGCTGGGAAATTAAGTCAGTGGATCCAGGTTAGAATCAGTCCTGGAGACCACAATGAAGGTCAGACACAACATCACAATTTCTGGGCAAGTCTATAGGCACATCCAAGTTCAAGCTGGGGAGTTCATTATCTGGGTCAAGTTCAGGGTCCAGATCAACAGGGTGCATGACTGTGATGTAGTTTGAACTGTATTTCAGGCACGTTTCAGAGGGAGACCTTGGGCTTTTCCACATCTATTATGTGGATGGAGTCAGAATACAAGTAGCATAATTTCCACTATAAGTTATATAGTACTATTTTTGTTTAAATGGGTCTGATGTGAATTCTTTGGCATTTCTCATTTTGCATATAAAATGGCAACACTTAAAATTTTAAGAATCTGCAACTATTACAACAAGACCATAGCTCTTCTTTTTAATAAAGTTATATAGTGAAAATGGCAGTATAACATATTTTAAATATTTTATTTGTTACCCCATCACATTTTGTTTCATATATTTTCCTTGAAAGTGCTGAAAGTCTAATGTGTAAAGAAGACGGAGGTGCATGTTTTGTGAAAGTGAGGTTTGCTTACTGAAAAAAAAGAGATTGAGCAGTATAGAACGCACTGAACCTTGAGGTTAGTTGAAGCTGTCTTTCTTGACAGACCAGTGTTTACTGATATGATACAGCTACCTGATTCAAAAGAATCGTGAACCTATATTCAATTCTGAATGAACACAGTGAACACAGCAGGCTTTAAACATGCACACAAATCATAATGACTAAATATCAGTGACTAAACTATGCCTGTGAAATATATGCACATATGTAAAAAGGCAATTGAGCTGAAGCCATGCATATGCATGAACAAGATGAATAATTGCATGTGCAGGCTACCACCAGTGCATGAAATTACCTGTTTTGCAAGTGTAAATTAGTGTTTTGCATCCCCATTTACCTGTTTGCTGTCCTTATATTTGTTGTGTTCAAGTTAACTGACTGTCTGATAATTTGTGCGCTAGCGTACAAACAAAAGAATGAAAGGAAAAAAACCTATATTAATCTCAGGAAGAAATAAAAATGATAATATTTTTCATTCCTATACTAGAGATATAATATTATGTCATTGAATATCTGCAAGACATATTTGTAAGATGTATTGAAATCATATAGTGTTAGTGCTATCCTCCAAAACAGCCAATGCTTCAGAACACATGCATGAAGATTGATGCAGTTCATTGCACAGTTAAAATACCTAAAAATTGCAATAATAACCTGACTGTCATTTTAATGCTAAATTTTTTAAATATATTTAATTTAGAATAAAGAGAACTCAAAATAGTTAAGATGCTTGAGATAAAAAACTCCATGAAAACTAAAAAAAAAAAGTCAGCTATAAAACCCATTTGTCTTAAAAAGCTGTACAATTGCAAAATATTTTATAATCTCTAAATCTGCTTTGTATTGACCCCACAATTTATCTATGACATATAAGTCACTTATCGCAATCATGCAGTTAAATCCCATTAGCCACAGCATTACAGGAGCTGGCATTTCCAACCAGAACAAAATACTAATTTCTAGTTTCATTCTTGGTGAGATAGCAATGCAGTAGTGCTACCACCTGATCTGCAAGTAACTATACATTACTATTCTGAGGATTTACCATTTCAAGAGTTCCTAGCATCCTTTGAAAGTACTACTGTGTAACTAATTTTCTTTGTGTAATTGTTAGGGTACTCCTCAGAAGACAGTGCAAATTAATGCAAGCTACAAAGATAAATAATAAGTTAGAAATCAATAGCACTCCTCTTGTGTTCTTCCTGTTGAAGTACAGGGCAGTATTATTACCTGCAAGTCTTCATTCTATACATTCAGACATTGAATTAATTGAAGTTGAGACAGACTCTTAAAGTCTCTTGAAGTACTGCCACTGAAAATACCAACTGATTTATGTCAAGGGGTCTTTTATATCCTCTCTAAAGGTTCAGACACAAAATACCTGACACGGTTCTTCCCCCTCCCCATAAAACTGAATTAAGTGGCATAATGAGCAATGCTGAGTTTCCAGGACCGAACAATAAAAGAAAGTTTTAATTTGCTCAATTTCTACAAGAACAGACCCTTGAGCAAAATGTTATGGACCTATCTCTTAAAGAATGTAATACACTGGAAAAAAGCTTCCAAAATTTTCCCTGGGCTTAAAAGTCTTGCCAGTGTTCTGCAAATTTCCCAGTTGCTTTTTCCAGCATTCATACATGAACATATGTAGAAGCCAGTTTTGGAGACAATTTAGCAGAGGCTCACTGTGATAATATCAAGTGCTGAATACAAAAAGTACCTTGAAGACACCTCAACTCTTTTGCATGAGACTCATTTGAGGTAAAAGTATTCAGCCCTGGAATCTTCTGTAGGCCAAGGGTTCTTTCCCCATGTGCTTGAAAAGTCCAAATCAACGAGGAAGATGAATTTTAGGTGGATGAAAGGAAGAGGTTTCTTTCTGCAGTAAAAAGAAGTTGGACCCAGGCTGACTTTCTACAAATCCAATAACGGTGTCTAAAATACTAGTAGTGGTTTGTAAGCTGTTGCCTTTGCTCACAGTTTCTCCAGTAGTTAATGTGTATCCAACACATAATTGCAAGAGTGCCAAAGATAAACCAGGCAAACGACATGAAAAGACAGACATGGAAAGCTACATGAAAAGCTCTGGGGATGGCCTGTTCATGTTTTGTCTCATTGAGATGACCCTTTTACCTAGCCTGGAACTGACTGAGTCTTCCTTTTATGTTTCCTTGAATAATCCAAGTATTCCTGCTTGCTTCCTAGTGCCAGAAGTGGTTCTTAAGAAACCCCTTATGTCCTCACTTTATAAGCTTAGAGAAATACACTGCAGAAGACATTTGCCTTTACAAGCCTCAGCTGGGTATTGCCAAAGTTATCCATGGGAAATCCAGCGCACAGATGGCCCAGCTGGCAAAATTCAGACATTCTGTGTTGATACAAGGGAACGTATTTCCATCTGAGATAACAAACAAGTCTATCTTCCCTCTCCTTCCTTCGAATTGCCAGTTGCTAATTTTCAGGACCCAGAGAGTACTCTGTTAAACCTACTTATTGCTTTACTGTCTGTTTAATAATAAAGTAAAATTGACCATAGTCAACCTATGAAATAAATGATACAGTAAATCTCTGCTTCAATAGTGTGACATTAAAGATTTAGTTTGCTTATGGTTTATTTTTATCATGCTTTTGATTTGTTGACCTACCTAGAAAATAATTAATTGATAACGGTATCTTGTTTACTGAAAAATATAGAGTAAAAAAGCCCACACAAATGATGATACTCTCTTATTACTATTCTATTTAGCTTAATGAAAGGCCTGCATCAAAGGGTCTAACCCCAGAGGACTTTCTAAAGTAGGATTTATGCTTTTCTACTTTAGTCTCCTTTTTTTTCCCTGAAGCAGAAAAGGTTGTGGATGTTTTGGGCTGTGCTGTCGTTTCACTTGTATAATGTATATTATACCTTTGAAAGACCTCAGCATTGCCAAGGTTTCACAAATCTCGATTTGAGCTAACTCAGCCACAAAAGTATCTGAAACAGTAAGTTTTTAAGGTTGTAACAAACATTACATTTAATGAGTACAGTGCACATGTAATGATGCACTGAATCAGTATGAAGCCTCAAAAAATGATTTCTGTTGGCACTATAAAAGGAATGCAATTTTTCTTGTTGAAATACCATTTTTCAGTTACTGCATGACTGATGTGGTAATTATCCCCTACACCTGGGATTTAAATCCAATCCTACAAGCCCATTTTCTGTTTGCAAGCTGTCAGACTGATGCATAGTCTTTGTTCTTATCTGGCAATAGTCGAGGAATCAGTAATTCAGAAACAACAAAGCCACTGATGGGTCATCATGTAATCTGCACTGAAAATTGCAATCTGTAATGAGATTGGAAACACAGATGAGAGGACTAAAACTGATTACCTACCATATCTAAAATTTTCAATTTTATTGCACAAATATGATCAAACTAGCTCATAAATTTAGGGATTAGTTGAGAATAGAGTAAAGATTACTTTTAAATTAGGTGAAAAGGAGGCAAGTTATTTAAATGTAAATTATTTGTTTTACAGCAATTTAATTCATCTCCAGGGTGATTCACATCTTTACATTACTTTATTTTCCATTTCAGAATATGGTATATCTTGTTGATTAGTCAGGACTGGTGTAAGATACTTTGTTCCCTTAAAATAAATATAAGTTCGATGATGAAAAGAAAACAAATACTGGTCAGTCATATTTTATATTACAGGCTGGGAAGATGTGAGCTGCTTCTCAGCAAAGTAACCAAAAATAGACTTCATCTAAGTTAAAAGTATAAGTTTTATTGATGTTCCTGATTTATTTAATGCCCTGATAGCAACTTACAGGTAGATGCTACACTGTTCTTTTCGATTCAAAACTATAAATCACTGTTTTCTTCACTAATGAGATTATGACTAGTATGATGAACAGAAATAAACTATCATAGATATTTCCAATAGATTCCTGACCAAGCACTCTGCTGAAAAAGTGGAAAAATTTTTCCAGTTACTCAGGACATTGACTGATATATTCTTTTCTTCAAACTTTCTTGAAGATATTTGGTTCTTTTCTAATATAAGTATATTTTCCTTTATTCTAAATGTAATCTTTGGCTCCAGAAGGTACTCTAAATTCTCCACTAGTGTTCAACATGTACAATTCTAGAAAATCTAGAAAAGATAGATCTGTCCAAGAAAAGAGAAGCAAATCTATTATTTTTGTAATAGTATTGGATAATCCCTCCAGAAAAAGAGTTTAGAGGTGCAAGAGCCATTCAGAATATCTGTTTACTCAGTATATCACATGCATGGGTCCATAACAACTATTTAATTTACCATTTTCATGTACACATCTTCAATTATGGTCTGAAACTAATTTCAGTTTTATTTTATTTGTTAACTTTGTTTCTTTATTACCCTTTGTCTTTCTTGCATTACGTTTATAGCCAGAAATTGCCTTTACAATATATTTGCCAGCAGCCCACAGTTCTTTAATGGAGGTCTGCATGTCTTTGCACGAAAATTATTGTGAGTGCTAGTCTGTTCCTTGCCCATAATAACATGCTCCAAACACATCTAGTGATAAAAGTACTTAAGGGGTTTAGGTACTAAGACATTTAGCTCATAAGTCTCTAACTAGTTTGGAAGCTTCAAAGATGACCAGTTCAGCTCTGGTGGCCATATATTCTAGCAGGGGATAAGGAGACCATAGATCAGGTTTCAATTTTCTGCAGGTTTCCTTACAAGTGAGCCCCTGGCCTTCTTGTCTTCTCCAACTGTAAAATAAGTCCAAGAGGATGAGGTATATAGAAAAAATGTGAGAAAATAAATTATTATAATAAATCATTGAACTGTTGGAAAAATACATCCAGAATCTTTGCTTGCATGCTTCCTGCCAAATGGGAACTTTTAGAGTCAGTTATTTTTGCCTGCTTTTACGTCAAGGACTAAAAAGACACACTGCCCTAAATCATTCCTGTTCTTCAAATTAATACAGAAAATCTTGCTGTAACAGAAAATATGGTAACAAGTTGTAGATCCGAATGTTACAATACATAGTGTGCACACCTGATATTCACTAGCAGAGGATACGTAACAGTATGAAGAGCAGAATTAATAAACTGTAATTGTAAAGTCATTAGTCCTATTATCTCAACACTATCCAGAGTCTGATTTGAGGAGTGTAGCACTTGGCTGCTGTGTGTACATTGTTCCCAGTAAGGCATTTACAGAAATATTCCAACAATTGCCAATGCATAAAAACAGTAATGTAATAAATCTACTTATTCTGAATAGGTAGAGTACATGTGATATATTACAGATTTGAGTAAAATATCAGATAGTTTCTATGCTGATATAACTGACATTATGTTAATCCATCCAAAATGTCAAAGGAGCAAGTAGAGATTAGAATATATTCTGCAGGTCTGCAGTCTGAGACTGATGAAGTACGCAGTGGAGAGAACTTCCTTAATTCCAAAATAACACTAAAAAATTGGGTTTTATTTACAAACTAAATCAATCTACCAAATCAAAGACCCATAGAAAACACAAACAATTAAAATAAATGTGTAACTCGTGCATGTAAAACAAAGAATTGAAAAATGCCATTAACATATCAGCTGTTATTTTATAATTTTAATGTTTGTAGTTAATTCATTACTGTTCTTGCTGAGAGTGATAAAAGGATCTTCTAAGTGACTGTGTCCTAATTAACATTTGCTTATTCTTATGCCACAATCCTGCATATTAAGAATTATTCTTCTCAGTAACCATATGTATTTTTAGCTGAAAACTGCAGAAATAAAGAAGAAAAATTGATTTTAAAAGAGTGAAAAATTTTGAGACAAACTAACTCTGATTTAAAACATTTTGTATCTGCTATGTAAAGACACAATTTTTTATAGACACTGGAGAGCACCTGAGAGCACAATGAAAAATCAGTGGCAGTAAAAAGGAATCAAATAAATTAAAAATATTTCTATCTACTAAATGTTGCAATCATATAAATGAAATATATAAATGGATACAGCAGTAGCCTCTACATTCTCAAATATTTCAGAAAATCAAGATGATTTTATTTTGTGCCCATCATGTATAACAGAGAAACACACCACTTTTCTTTCAAAGGCAGTTTCTGAACTTGAGCTATCAAGTTTTGAAACTAATTTTGTTAACTACAGACTTCCACTATGTGTTGATGTGCACAATTACTTATGAACAGTTATGTGGGACATGATATACGTCAATCATTTTCTATGTAGGTATTAATCGTGGACTTGGCAGTTTCGGGTTTATTGTTGGTCTTAATCCTAACGATCTTTTTCAACCTAAATGATTCTATAAACATGATAAGTTTTATAATCATTTGCCTTACTGTCTGGAAATTCCACCACAAACATTGTCCTGAAATACGAACTGAGTCCTTTCAAGACCCTGTATTCTATGCCATTGCTCTTGGTACTGCTTTTGTTTTCCTTCACCACAGACACACATCCTGAGTGGACTGAGTAACTTGTTTTATCTCACAGTATTTTGTTTCATACGTCCCATGCCCAGTGTTTTCATTACCCATTCAAAAAGTTCATATGCTTGCCAAAATTCTCAGCACATCTCTGGTATGGCAAAACAATTCAAATTCTTCTACCCATCTCCTGTTTGCAGATCTTAAAATTGCCACTTAAGCCTAAAGACCAAATACAGTCTGCATGAAATCAGAATTGATGTTTAAGATTGTCTGCCATTAATGTAAAGAATGCAAAATTAAAGGCACAAAAAATATGAAGGGGAAATTGTACTTATCTGCACTTATGATTTAGGAAGATAAGAAATGAGATGAAAAGAAATGCAAATGTTTCCATCCAAAGAAAATTAATTGTAGATCAAGAGACAAAAATGTCTGACTTTTACCAAAGGGAGAAATCTTAGGTGACAATGTGAAGAACAGAGAGTAAGATCTTAAAGTCATATTTATTTTCAGATATTATTTCAATTTTCAAAAAATTTTTCAAATCCTACTTCTATAGGTTTTAAAGGCTACTAAAGGATCAATCCCACCATACTCTTCTATTTTGAAAAGAGGCAGTTAATGGTATTTGATGCCAAATAAAAAGGCATTTTACTTTTTATACCTCTTCCACTAAATGTCCATTAAAGTCTTTCTCTCTCAGTCTTTCACAGTCACTAAAACGGCTAGTTTGGTAATGGTGTTGAAATCTAAGAAACAGATTCATGTATAAACACATGCCAAATTATTTTTAGTATTGGAAGGAAAAAAGATTAAACTAAGTTTCAATGATCACTGATTACAATTCATCATCCAAATAATAATAATAAATACTTTCATGTCCAATCAGATTTTGTAGATGTCTCAAGATTTATCCATAATATTTCAAATCTACTACATATCAGAATTACTCTTCTGCTATGAAAGATCATGTCTTGCAATGTTTCAGGTGTCATGGACAACCAGTCGTTAACATCTAATGTTGTTTTTCTCCTGAAGAAATGTAAATAATCCCAAACAAAATTTTACAATTGAATGTCTTACTGCAGAAAAAAAACAACAAACAGTGGTCTGGATGTTGTCTAGTCATTTCAAATGTGTAAGCACTTCTTTATTCCAGAATATCTGTTATTGAAAATATGGCCCAGACCAAAACATCAAACACGTTTTTGCATTTTCTAGAATATTTGACATGCCTTTGTAAGTTTATGGTTTTTAATATAATCTTGTTACAAAGCAACAAGTCTTAATTCTTTAGAGGCAGATCTGTTTTGATAAAATTTGTCAGAGAATGACTGTGGCTTGAAGAACAAGAGACAGCAACTTGTCAGTATTGCATTGAAAAACTTTGGAGAGGAAGGGAAAAATCAGAGTTCAGAAAGGATGTTTTAGTTATTTGTTTTACAGACACAAAGAAGCATTTTGCAATCCAAAAACACATTGTAGAAATAGGGAAGGGAGTTGATTATTTTGTCATTCTGTAATGTCATGGTATAATTTTATTTTTCATTATTACAACAGAAAGTCATGTTTTTGGAGTTCATTAGTGAATCTAGTCTTCATTTTACAGAAAGAAAAAAATTGTATACATAACAATAGAAATGAGAAGAAACTGGCAGTCTCCTTAAACTAAGAACATCTTTAAATAACTTATTGAGAATTTTATTAAGAAATACATACTTCTTGCAATTTGTCACAGAAATGTTACCTACAATGACAACAAGACATACCCCTCTCCACAGCAAGCTTCATTTCACTATCAAAGAATAACAATGCCTGCAAGGTATGAACAGAACATTCCTTCCGTTTTTCAGCTCTGTCACACTCTTTTATGTTTTGTTCATAATGGCAACTGTCTTGCTTGATGTATCATATAGATGTTCTCACCTGCTTGTTGTCATTCAGCTGCTAAATGAGAAGAATGAATATGTATAATTCTTTCAAAATTGCATTATAATGACATAGTCTGGCATATTTTATTATACATCCCACTAGACCCTGATTGTTTTGTGCAGTTGGCTTTCAAGTTGCACTACTTGGGTTTTGATAGCTCTTGCCAACTTCTTTAATGCAAATGATTAAAAGTGAAAGAAATGGGAAAAGTTTTGAAGTATAGACTTGATAGAGGGGTAAAGGAATGGTAACATTTCATTCTTCATCATTCATTAAAACATAATATACGTGTGCTTTAACATATATTTTCTAAATATATATTTTTGGTGCCTGAGTAAATGACAGAAATATGTCTTACATATGTGGGAAAACAAACATTTCAGATTTTATTTCCCCATAGGGATTTCTTCTGTTTTCCAGTAATTAATTGTCTACTTTGGTGCCATGAAAATATATTGTATTAGTAACTCTGGTTTTTGATGTGGTTTAACCCCAGCCAGCAATCAAGCACTGTGCAGCTGCTCACTCACTCCCCCTCCAGCAGGATTAGAGAGAAAGGAAACGTGAAATCTAGAAAATTTATGGGTGGAGATAAAGACAGTTTAATAGATAAAGAAAAAGCTGCTCATGTAAGCAAAGCAAAACAAGGAATTAATTCAGTGCTTTATATGGGCAGGCAGGTGTTCAGCCGCCCCAGGAAAGCAGGGACCCTATTACATGTAACAGCAGCTTGGGAAGAGAGATGTTACCACTCCAACCTTTCCCCCTTTTTGTCCCCCCACTTTATATACTAAGCATGATGTCACAGGGTCTGGAATATCCCTTGGGTCGGTTGGGATCAACTGTCCTGGCTGTGTCTTCTCCCAATCTGCCGTGTACCCCCAACCTCCATGCCAGCATGGCAGTATGAAAAGCAGACAAAGCCTTGGCTCTGTGTAAGTCCTGCCCAGCAATAATTAAAACATCTCTATATTATTTTCACTGTGTTCAGCACAAATTCAAAACATGGACCTTTACTAGTCACGGCGAAGGATATAACTCTACCCCGGAGAAGACCAGCACAGTGATGTTTAGCTTTGTAAAGGTTCCTGCTGAAGACATTACCTCTTTTACCCACTTTTTTTAAACTCCAGCTCTAGTCATTGTAAGAGGAAGGTGAAGTAATTCATGAGATGTGTACAGCACCAATTTAAAAACTATCCTTGTTAAAAACCATCATTAAGGTTTTAAAATTATTATTATTATTAGTAGTAGTAGTAGTAGTAGTAGCTGGTTTAATTGTTTTCTTAAATTTCATTTGTTTCAAATCCTACAGAGGTTCTCAAAATGCTAGCTTGTGGTACTGGTTTGGGCTGGGATACAGATAAATTTCTTCACAGTTGTTGGTAGGATGCTGTGGTTCGGATTTCTGGTGAAAATGGTGTTGATGAGACAGTGGTGTGTCACTGGTTGCTGAACATTACTTGCACAAGGTCAAGGCTTTTTCTGCTTCTCATGCGGCCCCACCAGTGAGCAGGCTGGGAGTGCACAAGGAGATGAAAGGGGGCACAGACAGGAAAGCTGACCCCAGAGGGACATCCCAGACCATATGAGATTGTGCTCAGCAATAAAAGCTGTGTGAAAGAAGAAGAAAGGGAGCATGTTCAGAGTTACAGTGTTTATATTCCTAAATAATCGTGACACATGATGCAGTCTGAATTAGAGAATGAATTCCTTGGAGGTTTCCTTGCTTGTAAGCACTGCTCTTTCTTTATGTATTAGACCATCTCTGACTCCCATTTTGCTATCTTTCTCTCTCCTCAATTTATCATCATGTTATGATGTAATTAGTTCATGTATTTTCTCTTCTACATCATTAGTCCACTACCTTCTGTGTCCCAATGAAAACCTCCTTGCAATTTAATACTGCGGCTTCTTCAACTTTCTAGCCCCTATAATGTTCTCTGTAATATTTTCACATTAAAAAATCAGAGAAAATTGATATCTGAAATACAGATGTATGTCTAGATCTTCACTTAACTATCTGGAACTGTTTTCTGACATATACTAGCTCTTTTATTTAATTTAAAATGCTGGGTGATTGACAAGATCTTTTCATGAGATTGTTTTTCTTGCTTTTTTGGTTTCTCCTTGCCAGTACTAGTACTACTATTGACAGGCTACCTGCAAGCTCAACAAATATCAAGGAAAAATTTACATGTTTTTTATTAGCTCTTCATGATTTAGTATTTTTTCTATTATTTCAGCAGTAAAAGATAAGTTTACTAAAAAGACCATCATTCAATACTTCTTGTGAAAAGAGTGGAGTGTTTGCTTCCCCTAACCCTTTTAATAGCTTCTTAGTTATTCTGAAGTCTTCAGGACGAAATATAATTTTGATAGTTCAGCAAATTCATTACCTAATACTTGTAATTCTTTGAAACATGTCATGCTGAATGGCTGCCATCATGTGTAAAGAGAAATTTTCCAATGGAAATTCTGCTAGTTGAGTAAATATTGCATAAAAGATCTTAGATTTAAACCTAGAAAAGCATTTTAGACAAAACTGAAATAGCATGCAATAAAACAAATTCTGGAGGGTTGTTAACCTTGAGTGAAAAATGAAAAAACGAAAGGTGTGTTTAAGTTTGAATTTAAAATATTAATGTGCTTAATATACAGAAATCTTAAATTATGCCATTAGGTGATATCATTCAATGATAAAGGGGTGGTAAGGGTGATAAAACACTTTTTTATAAATTACTATTTTATGAAGGTTGAAAAATATAATACCCCCTTGCAAAAGAAGCCCAAGTAAACTTGTTTCATTGGTACTTCATTGAAATTTGAGACCTAATGGAAATACAACTTACTTTTTTTGTTTTTATCCAGGACGTATATGTCAACAACCAATTTCATTTCATCTCCCCACCTTCTTTTGAATTTTGTTGATGTAATCACCTGTAAATGCAAATATAGCTGTATTTTTTCAGCTTATTTTCAAATCAGCATCATCCTGAAGTGCCACGGGTATGCTCACACTCAATCTCAACCTCCCTAGGCAACTCCCCTCATTTCTTCTGGGTCAAGCCCTCTTCAGCTTCATCACATCACAGCTCTGTGTCATCCATTCCTTGACAAGAAGATTATCTGTTAGCTGACTTACATCTGAAACAAATTCATATTCAAAATATTAGACATGAATGGAGAAATGCACCAGCTATTTCTGTCAGTTGAAACCAGGTAGGCATAAGCACCTAAGCCTATCATATCAAATAATGTATTTCCTGTAACCTTTGGCTGACATTTTTTTCCCCACAGTCATAAACCCTAAGTAAGATTTGTAGATCAAGCAAGGAGTTTTGCTGGCTTACTTTTGTTTTCCATAACTTTCAGGGTAGCAGATTCATTCTGTCAAATTCAGGTTCAAACCACATCCTTGCCTGAAATTTAATTGCACAAAATTAGCCACAAAAATGCATCTCTTCAAAGTGCCCATTATAAATGTACGCAAATTATAAATCTCTACTGTCTAAAAGTACGCATTGTTTCTAACAAACAGAAAATTGTTCTGTGGTTGAAATAACTTAAGTTTTTCCAGTCTTATGACTACCTGACAGATTACAGTAGCATAATCATAGCATGCTGATATTTTCTGAACTCCGTTTCCATCAGAAATCCTGTCATACAAGGAGTAATTGAGAGCAAATGTTACACTATCATTGAGGTTTTCCAGGACTGAACACATTTCAGTTTCTTTTGTTCCCAGAAGAGGCCATCGGCTCACCGATAATTGAAATACCAGTGATCCTCATCTCTTTGCCAATCTGCAAACTAAATAGAAGCTTAACCTTCTTCTGTTATGCCAGTCTGTTGATGTTTTACCAGCAATGCAAACCATGATGTGAACTGGCTGTGATTCACCCATTGGAAAGAGGTTGAGCCAAACGTCACTTTCTGCTTCTGGCAGAAAAGCAGGCTTTTAATATGCTTAGCTTCAGAACAGGTTGGAAAAAAATGAAAAAAAAAATTTCTCAGGTCTCAGCTGCATGTTACCAAAATAAATTGTACTTTTAAAAAAAATTAAAATATGTTTGTCCATCAATGCACATGAATCAACACATCTCTCTCCCGGGTGCAGGTGGAACCAACATCCTAAGATTTTGGGATGAATTTGTGTTCTCTGTTATCCCTCCAGGATGTGTTATCAACTTTTAAAGGAAACAGTTTTCTCTCCTAATGATGCCGGACCATTATCATTGTCAGAAAACTGAACAACAGTATTCCTCTAGGCAGTGATTCTGGAGATAGTTTTCAGGCCTGAAGGAAAAGGCACTTGTTTCGAAAACTGGTGGCAAGCCAATATTGAATATTTTTGGTCCTGAATAACCACAGTTTCTGAATGCAGCTCATGACTCAAGCAAGTGCAACTACTTCACACAGATGATAATATTGCTTTGTCATCCCTGTGGCCATGTTATTAATATGTGTGCTACACATATTGTGAACATTCCAACATATATGTTACCTTTCTTTTATCTGTATCCGCAATCAGCCTGCTTATCTTTTTAGGCTGTAAAGAATAAATCTTCAAAGATTGTTTGCTCTCACTATCTGTTACGTATTTAAAAAAAAAAATAAAAAGGAAAGAATAAAAAAGGGAAGTCCAATTTCAGGTGTACTCCCAAGTGTTACACTGAGCAACATGTGGGTTTGATTTTAGGCAAAGCAGCATTCACTTCTGTGCTTCAGACATCTATCTATCTATCTGTCTGTAAACTGGCAATTGCATCACACTTCAGCTGTGGGAGATGAGCTGCATTACACAGTTTAAGGATTAGTCTCTATAGAAAAAATACCAGTATAAAGATATTAATCATAAAGGCTGAGCCAAAATACATCTGAATCTAGGTGCTACCTTTACATACAGGTACTATGAAATAACTTTCCGCATGCAAACTATGCTGAGACAGAAAAGCATGCTTATCCACTCACAGATATCATTCCATGACCCTTTGGAGTATCATCTCTCCACAGCTCAAACTTTGCTAAATTAGTCCCACAATAAAAAAATTCATTTCAGTTAGATAAGTAGATTTCATTTATTATAGCATTATTAATTATATTTTAAGCTGTAGCGTAGACACCTCCCTAGATCCACTAGCTGATCATGCTGATCAGGTATTGGCTGAAACAGCTCAAAACAGATTTGCTCAGCAAAGGACTGAAGAACAATATTAAAACTGGAAGTCTGACATAGGTTTATACACACCTGTGATAAAATATGTTGTTAACCTGGACACAACGGAGAAAAAATATTGACTTGCATAACCATCACCTAAAGAGGGATTTTTCCAAACCTGTTTAGTCATTGCCCTTTCAAAAAATTTTGTCAATGAATATATGGATTGAGTTAGTCTTTCTTGAGTATAGGCACCACATTAACATAGAAGTGGGATAAGGGGCTGTGATATATATACAGCGACAGAGACACGTTGCTCTTGAAGTAAGTAATAAATAAATTTCAAGAATCTGGTGCTTAGATCAAATATACCATTTTTATATTTGTATGTTATATGTTTACAAGTACCACAGCAGACAAACTCCCTTCCATGACAACCGGGACAAATAGAAATATTTTACAGACTGCTAGCTAGCCAACTCCTCCAACACACTCTGAAACATAAACACTGTACATTTTTAATTAATTTTCAATATATCCAAATATCTGCCATATCCAAGTATTCAAAACTCTCATAAAGCAGGTGGTGTTTTTATTAGCTTTTATTTTCATAATTGTAATCATATACACAGTAGAATTTTATAATTAATAAACATTTTATTTTTTCTTATCTATTTCTATTATATTATATTATATTATTAAATTGCCTAAAGTCAAGTTAATATTTATTGAGAATATGTCTTGAAAATGTTTACAAATATTTAGTGGATTTAAATTTACTGGTTATCTGGTTTCGGCAGTAAAATTTTACCAAAATAGCTTATGTTTTCTAGGAGTTCATCTTACTCCTGAAATACCTTACATCCCACTATTTATTCACTAGTGAAGAAATGAATGAAAAATCCATTAAATTCATGTTGCTTATCTTAAAAAATCCAATCCTTTCAGCAAAATTTGGCATTTATATTATTCAAAACATAAATTAATTTTATTTACTGTCTACAAATATGTTAACTGGAATTAAACTTTCTGAGCTATGCCTGTACTAGGATAAACTACATTTTCAAATAGACCTAGTCAAAATTTCTTTTACAAGGAAGGAAATTAGACAGGTAAGGAAAAACAAATGAGCTGAACTTTGTCCTCAAAGAAAATTGGTTTTTCCTTTTCAATTTCATTTCAAAGAGATCTGACAACTGTCGCTTTGAACAAACTTTAACAGCACAATATCCTTTGTGCAAGTTTCCCCCTGTCAGTTTTTCCATTCCAGCAGGAACTTAGAACAAAGTGTACACTGCCCTTTGAGTTGAGAACTTCATCAGCTGAATGAACACTGCTATAGCGCAGTGAAATTGAGGGCATACTCTCTCTGTGAATCTGAACAGTGTACTCTCTCAATAAATATAACTTCTCTATCTTTTACAAGAATAAACTAACCATCCATCCCTTCTCACATTTTCCCTCCTCTCCTGTGTTTACTGAAAATGAAGAGCCATTTGAAAATCTACTTGTTTAAACCTAGGTGGGGTAACAAACAGTCCTGATTGCAGCACATCTCTTTCAGAATAAATCTGAACTTATTCATTGTCAATGCTTCTGAAATCTATGTATGGCCCAAAAAGATCTTTTGCTTTTATTTTCTTGAGAAAGCGCTTAAGTCAATGAAAAATAAAATTGTACTAATTTAAAAAAAGAAAAAATTTTAGAAAATCCAGAATTCTTTTAGAAGTGATTAAAAATCTTCAATTCAAGAGATGAATCACATTCATGTCACAAAATTGTGTCATCCATACCTGACTAAGACCAGTGCTGTTGCATATTGTTAAAAGCATCATTCTCTTTCTCAGGAGTATTTATGAATTACCAAGTTTGAGAATGCAGTGTGTAACATTTATATGCAATCTACACACTGTGACATCTTTCAGTGAGACATGGGAAACAATTCTCCAATATCTCTTCCAGCTTTCCATCTATACACTAATCTCACATAATAGAAGCAGGATGTTGTTTGAAAAGCTTCATTAGTAAAACAGAAGCACAAAAAGGAACACTGTTTATATGGTTAGACCCTGAGCAGATCTGAATTCATTGGAGCTCTCCAAACAAATAAAATACAATAGAACATTACAGTAAAATAAGTATAGGAGACTTTTTTCATAAAGACTTGGATGTTGGGGTTCATCCAGCACTTTCAAATAAAATTTACAAAGCTCATCAGCTCACTAATTTCGATCGCTTGAACAGGTTGCCAAGAGTTGTTGTGGAATCTTCATCCTTGGACATTTTAAAAGTTATCTGGATATGGTCCTGGGCATTCTGCTTTAGGTAACCCTTCTTAACCAGAGAAGTTGGATCAGATGACCTCCAGTGGTCCTTTCAAGCTTCATGCATTCTGTGATTCTGTGACAAAAAAACCAAACAAAAAAGATAAGTTGTAATCTGTTTTCCTTTGGGCGATTTGCTGTACAAATCTAACTCAATGACATTTGCCATCTTCACCTTCTATTACTGAGTGATTTTCACTTTTTTTTCTTGTCTAATAATACTCAACTATTAACGTCAAACAGGTACACAGAGAAAATGTGAGTGCCAAGTGGAAAAGATTGTACCAAAGACCTATGACCAATATTTTTATACATTATTGATTATCATCTTTCTGAAATAGCTGAGAAACCAGCTCAAACATTGCATGAGATCATAGAATCATAGAGTCTCTTAGGTTGGAAGGGACCTTAAAAATCATCCAGTTCCAGCCCTGCTGCCACGGGCATGGACACCTTCCACTAGACCTAAACAGCATCCCTGCCTGTCCTTGCCATCCTGTCTCTTCTGAAAAGCTTGTAGCACTTGAATGCATTGTTCCAGTTGTGTAACTCATCCCATCATGTTTCTGCAATAATCAGGATGACATAATCAGGACAAGGAATACAATTTTTCCTTAAGTTCTAAGAACTCTGATTAATCAATTTATACTCTGTAAATGGTTAAGAATCTAAATACTTTAGGATCATGGAAATTCATTTTATTGAGAAGATAAAGTATTTTTAACACAGAAAGCCAAATTAGCAAAAAAAAAAGAGTCTAATCAGATTCTAATTAAAACTAAAATTAATAATGGTGGAAAATCTGAAGATCTAGTCAGTGTACCTGAATGGGTTTTTGACACTGTAAATCATATATCCAAGTGTTCTTAGCTTTGTCAAAACTGTCAAACTGAAACCTGGAATTTGGTGTACTGTAATTTTCTGAAACACCTGTGTTTGTCTGAGTAGTATCTGTACATATACCAATAGCTACATATGCATCTGTTTATGAAAATACAAGGAGTTTGTGGCTCTGGCTGTCCTGGGAAGAAAATGCATCTAAAAAAAAAAAATTAAAATTTTTACTTGGAGTTGTTCCATCACAAATTGTTGTTTCACAGAAATGAAAGATAGTGTTTTCTGTGAGGATACAATTTCAGTTTCTATTTTACACCCAAAGTTTCAGTGACATTTTGCTTTGGAATTTTATGCTATGACTGACACTGCTATCAAACTACCACTCCTGATAGTTTTGTTTAAAATAAAAGATCCATCTTTTCATCCCGGTACAAATCTCTGTGAGAGGTAATTTAGTACGCCTGTTATGCAAGAGTGACAAGCTCAAGGATTTGAGTAGTATAAGTGAAACCTCCTGAATCAATATTCTTGAAATAACACCACCATTCTATATTCTCTAATGCAGGATCATTTCAGATCCTTAATCTGGATTTACATTTAGAGGGACATATCTGCATATTTCAGAATGAACAGAGGCGAGAGGATAAAATGGGCAAATGTAAATTTACCTACATATTTCTTCTGATTTGGAGATTTCTTTGGCCTTGGTGGCCTACATAATTTATGTATTTTTATATTACATACATAGTACAATTTCTATATTATTTTCACTATTCAGTGGTCCTCCATTTCCTTGTACCCTCATTTCTGTCACTTATTTCACACTTTCTGTTTGAAACTGTAAAAGGACATTCCATTGTCCCTAAGACTAAGAATGCAAATCCACCCTGCAGCTGTTCCTTGGCTTCTTGGTGTCATTTTTTCAGTTTGCTTCTGTGGGGTCAGAGGTGCAATTCTCCTCAGGAATGTAAAAATGATGATCGTGTACACAGACATTTATTCTTTGCTAAAGAAAGAATATGGACCAGTATGAACATTTTTTTAATCTTAAGGTTCTTATATGCATATAGGTCCTTAAAATTGTCCCAATACACTAGAACGATGAAAACATTGACATGTTTGTGCCTTACAATCTGATTGCTTTAAAGTCTGAATAGCTAATGAAGACTGCAGAGCAGCTACTGGCGTTTTGAGAAATTACTTTGGGAAAAGATCATAAAAATGACTAAAGAAGAGAGTAAAATAAAACTGTAGTGCCGTTTCAAGCTGGTATAAAATTGTTTCTGTTCTCTGTGTGTGCTTTGTAGATAGATTCTATGAACAAAGAAATGTTTTACTGAGAGAGGTAAAAGGAGGGGGATGGAGCTAATTTCCTTATTTTTGTTCACATCTATGGTCCATTTTGGTACTACATCTATGCAGTGGTCATTTATTAGCATTTATATAGCTTGCTGTTTCAAAACATCTTGTGGTCAGTCATTGGATTTAACAAGAGCAGAGCCATTTTTTGCTTTGAATTCTTCCATTACACCTAAAGATTTGTTTGAAACATTGAACAGTGGAAAATGCAGTTTGAAAATTAACAAAAGAATTTGCTTTATGTTTGTTAAGTGCTTGAAGAATGCATTAGATGACGACAAGAAAAGAGAAAAACCTGAGATATTTCCCTGAAAGTTTGCCACTAACAAAAGACAAAAAGGCAGTACAATTTAAAATATTATAAAACCACAGAGTATATTCAAATTCATTCCTAACTGCAATTTAATAATATGTTTCAGTAAAAGACTGGCAGGAATAAAAGATTCAGTGATTTATCTGTTTCCCAATGAAAGTAGAACAGAATTATCTGGCATTTTCTTTCTGGATTATTGATGGTGAATAATTATATTTCAATTTAGTTGTTGTGTAGTCTACTTGTTGCAATTACATTCTATACATTTTATTTAAATTCTGTCATAATTTGATCCTGTGGAACAGTGATTACATTATTAATAAAGGTCCTCCATTTCTCCTTCATTACACATCATAACTTTCTCTGTAGGTTTTGAAAAATGCTAACATCTGAAAGAAAAGAGAAAATAATGCAACATTTATTTTAAAGTGATTATTATTATTTGTATTTTATTTAAATAGCAGACATTCCTGGTGTTAAAACAGAAGTGATTTCTGACATAGAACCATATATAGACATCATCATGTTTTACGGCAATCCACATGCATGGGAGAAAGAAAAGCTAGAAAAGTAAAAAGGATAAGATTTGACCTGTTCGCTTCTTCAAAACTAAGATACTTCAATGACTTTCATCTTATTCTCTATATAAAGCAGCTATGGGCTTAGGTGCACTTGAGAAAATATGTGGAAGAACTTCTTGAATTATTACAGGACATTTCACTTAAACATCATTGCAAAGTTCTGGAGAAATTTAAGGATAGAAGTAAATAAATAAACAAATAAATAAATAAATAAATAAATACCTATCTGCCTCTCTTGAAAAAAAAAAAAACCAAAAACACGAGAATTGGAAATCTGGAAAATTGAAGGGAATTTGCTTTACAGAAGACTTGAGAGAAAATATATTTCCATCTAGAGATTATAGTTCAGTACATTAGCCTATTGAAATAATACATGACAAAAATAGCTGAAAAATTTTTAGAATGACAAGTTCAGAGCCAAAAGCTAAACTTGACCGTGATTACAGAGAGCTATAAATCCACCAGATTACTTCAAGAGAGAGTTTTGGTGACAAGGGATTTCTTCATAATTTCCTCTTGAGTTATACAAGATAATGGTGCTTAAGACTTTTGGTTTGCCTATTCTGATGCAAAAGACAGAAACGGAAAGTATACAGAAATAAAACTTTCTGAAAATACTCCACAATGAAGTGCACTGAGTAGAATAACAGCAATTTTTTCTGTACCAAAGGCTCCTAATCATGAAAAGCTATATGAAGTTATGTCAAGTATCATTGCTTGGGTTTGTGTTCGGGAAGAAATATTATTTTAGATCAACCTTATTTCTTGACATGCTGTATGAAACAGCAATGACATGAAGCACTGAGATAAGAGTATGAGAGAGTACAATAGAGAAAGATTTGAAAAGAATGCATTTATGTAAAATCTACTTGTTATTTAACAAGGTCAGAAGTGTGTCTACAGATTCCCAGAGCCACGCATCTCAGCAGGATAAAAAGTCAACATCAATGATATATTGCCAAAGATTTTTGTTTTTTCTAAAGTTACTTGCAACAGTATACGAGATAGAAAGAAGACAGGAATTTTAATCCTTAATTAGTCACTACATACTGTTGTCCTTCCTCACTAAATCTGTTTATTAGTTAATTTAAAACTCACTGTGCAAAACTGACTCAAAATAATTTGTTTTGTTTATGCCACTTAACAGAAAACTTGAGTGGGAATACTATGTTAAATTTATAAAAATTTTTCCAAAATGGCTGAAAAGTCATATCTTCCAGAATACTTAAGTTCTAAGTGAACAATTTTTCAGTTGGAGTTCTGTGTAGAAATATAGTGGAAAATATTGTCATCAATCTAGTAAAGGGTAACGGATTTCTTTAGCACCCACATATCTAAGGCCAGATTTTACAACTATTAGACAACTAGTTATACTGATCGGCTGCCATAAAGATTTCCAGAACATGGCTATCTTGTTTAGGTACTTCTGAAAATCAACAGCTTTGGTACCTAATTACTTCAGAAGCAGTATTTGTAACTTAGAATTTAGGATTCTGTAAATTTCATAAGTATGTGTACCTGAACCACTGGCCTGTAAAACAGTAGAATATTTATCTGAGAAATTTTGACAGTATTACAGAGAATATGTAGCATCCAGTAACATTGTCAAATCATATCCTGGGCTGCATCCAAAGCAGTGAGGCCAGCAGGGAGAGGGAGAGGATTCTGCCCCTCTGCTTTGCTGAGAGCCCACCTGCAGTGCTGCATCCAGCTCTGGGGTCTGCAGCACAGGAAGGACACGGACCTGCTGGAGTGAGTGCAGAGGAGAGGCCACCAAGATGATCAGAGGGATGGAGAACCTCTCGTGTGGGAAAAGGCTGAGAGAAGTTGTGTTGTTCAGCCTGGAAAAGAGAAGGCTTCAGGGTGACCTAATTGTAGCCATCCAAAACCTAAAGGAAGCTTGCAGGAAAGACAGGGAGAGACGGTTTACAAGGGTATGTAATCAGAGGGAAGGGAGAATGGGTTCAAATCGAAAGAGAGTGTATTTCGATTGGATATTAGGAGAAAATTCTCTCCTGTGAGGGTGGTGAAGCACTTGCACAAGTTGCCCAGTAGGGTTGTGGATGACCCATCCATGGAGGTGTTCAAGACCAGGTTGAATGAGGATTTGAGCAACCTGGTCTAACTGAAGATGTCTCTGCACACAGCAGGAGAGTTGGAGCTAGATGATTTTCAAGGCCACTTTGAACCTAGACCATTTTATGGTTCTACCACTCAAATAACAGTTTTATTTTTCAAATATATAGTAAACATAGATTTTTTCAGGATGTATTTCTGTGTGGATAGCATTAAAAAGTTTAGAAAGCTCACAAAATATTCAACTCTTGCTGCAGACACAGTAGCTTTTAATGATATAATAACCAGTTTAACCATATTTTTTTCAATTTTTTCATATTGTACATGACATTCTCATTTTCCTTCTTATCAAATCTGGCAATTTTTGATTGATGCCATTCCTTTCTCAGCTGCAAATGTAGAGCAGCTAAAAATAAGACAGTAGAAGTAGTTGCAGCTTTCACATTGATCTAAATCAAAGCTAAGTTTTACTGATTATAACACTAAAATAAATAGGATGCAAGGTTGAAATTTATCACAAAGACATATCTACAAATGGCTGTTATATACATAAAAAGTATGAGTGCCTCATTCAAACCAGAGTAGTGAGTACTTCAGAATGCTTACTCTCCTTTAAGTGCACATATTATGTATGCTATAGGATGTCTTCATGGTCTACTGAACCAGTATGTATCACAGCTATTAAAAGGAATATTTTATGTATTTATTTGACAAAACAAAACAGACACCAGGAAGCCATTCCAGACTGTATTCGTTCATATGCCATTTTATATGGCCTTTAACCAGTAGGCTGGAATAGCTCTTTAGGAGCTGTTTTGGTTAATCAGGACATTACACATTAAAGATAACGCCTCCTTGATAAAACTCTGCATTAATATTCTAAAGGGAATGTACTGCCTCTGTAGCCCATTTTAAATTGGCTTTTTATATACTGTACAGAGTGTTGTATGCAGCTAGCTCAAATTTAATTCTAGTTCTAGAGGCTATGTTTTTTTGACAAGTGAAATCTTTGGAATTTAAAATCACATGTTATACATATCTTTATTGTCTTCAATTTGTCTAATATAACTGAAGAACAGTTCAGTTTGAAATCAGTATGATGTCTTTTGACAATAGATCTATTCCAGTTGCACCTCTTGTCACAGAAGGAAGGATTATTACACGCCAGTTAATTTTATAACAGAAGTGGTACAGAATAGTGTGATCAAATAAATTTCACTGCACTTAAAATTTGTCTGTATATTTTATGTAGCAGTAATACCTTCTCTCATGAATATTATATGTACTTGACAAATTAGCAAGTAAGACTAAGGTGAAATCTGCATATTTGTATAGATGGAAAACATTAAATCCATTCCCATGAATGCCTGAAAGCAATCAAGTTTCCTCATTTGTTGAATGTGCATTACTAGTTTCTTCTTGCTGGGGATGAATAGTCCAGGAACATTCTCTTACCTTTACTTTTTTTTCAGGAAATAAACAGCAAAATTGAGTATGCGTGGAAACCCTCTAAACTGTAGCATCTTCCTAGTCATATATTATCCACATAATATAACTTCCATTACCTTGTTTCTCTTTCAATTCTGTTTCCAATGAATGTTTTGCAACTTAAATAAATATGCTTTTACATACACATAAATATCCCTTTCAATTTGTTAAAATAGTCTCCCTCATGTGGCAAATCTTACCAAAATATTTTGAAACAAACAGCACTCCTCCTTAAAATTGGTTTTTAAGCAAAACAAATCAAACCCAGAAACAGTGACAGACTCTCAATGACACACGGAGAATAGTAATATTCTTTATGGAAGAAGATATAGAGTAACCATTAAGCTTGTGTTTATAATGAAATTCCATTTCAAGGTGAACAAAGTGATCATCTAAATAAATGCCACTGAACATTTTACTCTCCTGAAGCACTACACAATGAAATGGGCCAGCCTTTGATTACACAAATGTCCAAGGCAAAACACCCATCAACTAAAAAAAAACCAATCCCATAACATCAAAGTGAAGGAGAAACGCTTTGTGCTAGGCTTGTTTGGGATTGGTTCATTTTTGGGTTATTTTGAGGGAGAGGGTGGTGATGTCAGTGTAGTTGCTTAATTTTCCATTTCGCCCATTCTTCTTTTGTTCCAGACTATTCCAGATCCTACACTGAGAGGGTGTTTTTTTCTTCCACAAGTGCACAACTAAAGCTTTGAGCACTCAGTTGCTATGGAAACAAAAAAGACAGAAATAGTTTATGTATTTCAAAAGCTGTCAGCCTATATGCTGTGGATTTTGATAACTAAACCTAAACATGAACCATGTTTTTTAAAAACCATTGTGACATTTATTATCATGCATGACTGTTTCTAGGGAAAATAAGGACCCTTTTTGTTTAGCTTTTTGCCCATCAGTTTTATAAATATTTGGGATTTCAGAACTAATTTTTGTTCTTAATTGGTATTTAGCAAACGAGAGTGGAGACAAACATACAGTGAGCTGGCAAACATTGCAGTTTTTTTCCATGGTTAAAATAAAGCAAATTGCAGCAATTCAAGGAAAGACACATTGAGAAAGACATCTTTTAATGCTTACAAATATATGCTCAGCTTCCTTAAGAAAGTTTTAAGAAGAATGAAGAAATGCTGTCTTTTCTGCAAGATATAGCAACAAAACAATTTCTATGTGCCTTTCTAAGTCTTAGAGTTGCTTCTACACAAAATCCGGATATTTTCTGAACTGAAAAATCCTTCTCTGGGGGCTCAATTTTACTAGAAACTAAAAGTGTCCATTCTATTCCTGTTCTTCAGGAAATTCTGATGGTCCTAAAATTAAGGTTTCCATAACAGAGTCTTTTTATCAGAATGTAATGATCCAGTTAAAGGAACCAAGACCATTACACAATACTAACTTTCTTAATAGTGCACCAAGATGAAGGTCTGTAACCAGTACAAAACTCGTTTTCCCAGAATGTATCACAGAACAGCTCAGTCTCAAATATAGCTAAAAAAATTATCACTCATAAAGCATTTTCTTTTTCTTCTACAGGGAGGAGGGGAGAATAAAATTATGTCAGAATATTTTTTAATTTGGTACTTTTGCACACAACCTTTCTCTTTTGTATCCACAGTTTCTGAAACCATAAACAAGCCTGTGATTCTAAAGATAATGATAGAAGGTATTTAATAGTGATAGTTGCTCTTCAAAATCAAATATTCTGGACTCACTGCTGACATGTTCCCTTTCACTACCTCAAAAGTACAATAAAATGGGTTTTTTACAATACAAGCAGGATGTCAGGAGTGCTTATAAAATAATTTCATTCACTTTGCCATTTAGAAGGGAGACAGAGACGTGGAGTTGATTAAACAGAACAATTTTTATTTTCCTAGGAATGAGATATCTAAATATTTATTTATGTAACTGATTTCTCAAATTTAAGTCTGTTCAGGCCTGAAAACTCATTCTGAACCTAAATAAAAATATTTATCCTGAACCATAGAGCATTTTAATTTATGTTAATTATATATTAATTTAATAACCATAATGCAAAAAAGGGAGTATTCTGCAATAGTCTAAAGAATTTGGTAGTCTAAACCATGTAGACATCATTGTCAGGCTAATAATTTTTAAAGATATTTTATTTTGAGGTATATAAGGGCAAAAATTTCATACAAACCTCAGTGTGGAACATTTTGTTTGTGAAAGCATTAGAACACCAACCTGGCAATCTGGTTTATTACAATAAGAACCATGGTGGTTGCTATATCCTTTGTCAAATAGTATTACGGCACGATATAAAAATTTTCTGATTGAGGAAAATTATTGAAACACCATCAAACACTAGTTCACTGGGTTCCCTTGTAATTAACCTGCAATGCCATCAGTCAGGGCTGAAGTCTTGGATCCACTGAAGTAGATTAGATAAATCAAATTGTATCACCTTAGAGGAGACCAGAACTGTACCCTCAAGCTCAGCCATTGGCTCTGTCACATGATCTTAGGCAAATTAAAGTCACTATCCATTAAATAATAACTCCGATTTCCCACCTCTTTGCCCGGAGTCAAAGGGAAATATTCTAGGTCATATTGTTAATAATCTTTTTATTACTCGGCATTTTATATGCCATCACAACTAGAGATTACGAAGAACTAGGATAGTCTCAAGGGAAACTGGCTTGTTTACATGCAGTATATTCTACAGGTTTCAGTAGAAAAGGACACAGACTTCAGTATACTTAGAAATATATGTCACAAACAGAAGAAAATTTAAAAAGTGGTTCTTAGATTTTGGGCTCCCAACTAAAATGAAGGAAAAAATCTTCAGAACATAATCATATTCAAGTTTAAAAGGTACACAAGGTGCACAGAAAGGGAAAAAAAATCTATTTATACAGATTAATTGCTCCCTCAATATCACTGAATTTTCCTCATGTATTTCAGACCTCAGGCAAGATAGTGTTACAAAATATCTGTGAGAAATAAAGCATCCTGAAGACAATAAGGGGTGAGGCAGACGAGTTCTTATAAGTACTGAGAGAGCTAATACCTAGATTAATTTAACAAAACCAAGTGAACAAAGGAATAGAAAGTGAGCTGTCTTTCAAATCAGATTTATCAGAAAGAATATCCTTATCATTCTGTTCCAGTCCTACCAATAATCATGAGGGAGTGAAAACAAAAACTAATCAGGGCACCGTGGTGTGTTACTCACAAGCTCATAACTGGCAGTAAAATTGAAAGGACTGTGTCTGCTGTGGTGAATAATTTCTACACTGAGGCCCAGAACAGACACATCTCGTCATTTGTAACATCTGCCTCAAAAACCCTGAGCCAAAATAAGCTAGTTAGAAAGTTACATTTCCTCCTTTTACTCCAAGAAATTTGGCTTTAAAGAGCCTGCAGGGATTCTATATTTTGAGAAAATTTTCTAAAACAGATAAAATGTGTGAACTAGAACATAAAATGAAATTTGTGCATCTGTTCTAATTCTAGAAAAATGTAATCGTGAGATATTATAGCATGCAACATAATCGTGCATGTATACATAGGTACATATACACATGTAGGTGCTAACTGGAAATTAGGCCCTTGATTTTATGGAAATTGATTATTTTTATAAACACTAGAAATATCACCTAGAAATTTATAAAATTTAAAAACCCCTCAAATTATAATCCAAATGTAACTCAATGAAAGAGGCTCAGGTAGGCTTGGAATTTGAATCATCAGATAAGATATGCAGCAAGAGCTCCTTTGTCACCTCTCAGACAATGATTATGCTGTTTTTGCAAAACTAACCAGATCCCTCCCTCCCTCCCTTCCCTCCTTCCTTCCTTCCTTCCTCCCTCCCTCCCTCCCTCTCTCCCCCCCCCCCCCCCTCTCCCCCTCCCTCCCCCCCCCCCCCTCCCCCCCCCCCCCCCTCCCCCCCTCCCCTCCCCCCCCCCCCCCCCCCCTCTCCTCCCTTTCTTCCTTCCTTCCTTCCTTCCTTCCTCCCTCCCTCCATCCCTCTCTCCATCTTGGATGTTGCTGATACATGTGCACTAAACTCTCAGAAAGCTTCACTGTCTCTTTATACAATCCTTTTCCATGAATAAAGGCAAGTTTTTGGACTGAAGAAGTGACGAGACATAATTTCCTTTTGTGTAAACAATGTTGCGACACTCAGATCTGAGTTTTTTATCCAAGCTTTAAGAAAAATACAAATTGCTAACCTGCCCTTAAGAAAGAAGCTACTTTAAGCATATGGTACTGATTTTGTGTCTTCATCAGCACCAATTGCTACAGCTTTTATGTGATCTGGTGTACTTTGCTTGTTACATCATAAGTTAGACTATATAAATTTGATTCTAGGACACTCTTACTGTAATTTGATATATTCACTGTATAACTAAGACTTTCAGATTGAAAACATGGTTCTGAATTCTCCTAGAGTCTTAAAGAATTGCATTTTCATTTAGTAAGATGCCATTTTTTTCAAAAAGCCATATATAATTATAGAGCTGAAAAGAATTTCTTAAAAAGTTGTAATATCTATAACAGTAAGAGGCAGTTTCCCCAGCCTGCAAGGTGAAGTTATTCTACAAAGCTTTCCTCTTATTCTGCTACAAATGTAGAAAGGGCTCAAGCATATTAGTAACACCTGTGATGCCTTGTAGAGGCTGACCTGGAACAGAGGCTGGACAGAGTGAAAGGATAAAGGGTAGGGATTTATTGAAAGGCCTTCACAGGGCACACCTTGGGCAGTGCAGGAGTGTCACAGAGACTACACCCAAGATGGACACAGTCACATGTTTTTCGGACAGATGTAAGTTTTGTCTATTTAAATAGTAGAAGTTAATTGTCCAATTACAGCTTCAGGCAGTGGAGTCCCATTCTCTTTGTTTGCTTCCCCCCAACTCACTTTTGTTCACATCTCTCAGGGCCTGAGACAGTGAGGTGTCCTTGGTTCTCAGGCCTAGAGAGGAATTGTTGTATCTGACAAAAATAGGAAAAGCAGTAGCTAACGCTCTGTATGGAGTTCAGAGTTATACACTAAAGAATTGCAGGATTGCAAATATCTGAAAATATGAAAGTTAAAATCCTAAGGCATCACCTGCACATGGCATCAATAATGTTAATGATGTTTATGTTGCAGGCATGATTAGGCCTTTTGGCTGAAATTGGCAATCTGGAGAGGCAAATCATCTGGCTTGACTTTTATGGAGGTGTCTCGGGAACTGTTTACAGGGCAGATGAACTGTGTCTGCAGCAGCGGCTGCTGCTCGGTCCCCTCCGTGGACACCAGATAAGAACAGTAAAAGGTCACCCTCAGAGACATAACACAGTGACGAGACCCTTTGTCTAAAACCACCTCTACCTCTTCTTTCATCTTAAGTAGCCTTAGTCACTAAACTGTTTCAATTAGAAGTAAAGCAATAAACAAACTTCCTCAGAACTTCAGCTCTAGGCTTCTAGTGTGATTACTAAAACTCAGCACCACCATCTGCTGTCTCGTATAGCTGTGCCATGCAGCAGCTGAGCACTCTTCTGCGGGTGAATGTAGAACATCTTCTTAAAGGCCAGGAGATCCAGCTGATGGAAGAGCAGTGAGTTATAGGCTGATGACCTGAAGGGTATGAGATATGAAAATATACAAATATTGATACGCAAGGCTTTATCTTGTTGTGTAGACCACTTTAGAGACTTTATGCAATAGTAAATAATATCACAGAATCACAGAACCATTTAGGTTGAAAAGACCTCTAAGACCAATGAGGCCAACCTTTGACCAATCACCACCATGGCACAGTGCCACGTCCAGTTGTTTGCTGAACACCTCCAGGGACAGTAACTCCATCACCTCCACAGAATCAGAGAATAATTTAGGACTTAGAGCCCTTCTGTTATCAACATACAACACACTAGCTATTTTAGGTATTCCATTCTATCTGACAGAACAATGTAGTCTTACATTTTCAGAATTACATAAGTAGCAAAGAACAATATGGGAAAATATAAAGGAATTTGCTGATGTTAGTAACAGTTCTGAGATGCCACTGTCTATAATATGACTGTAGGATCAGTGCTGTCTATCACTATGGAGGTGCATAGGGGAGTAAATTCATATTTCTGGAAAAAAATACAGTGATTTTCTACTCTTTGACAGCAGTACATTAAGTATCTTCCTTGTAAGATAGTCTTTCTGCATGTTCCTCCGGAGATATAAGTGTTGTCATTCCTGGGATCATATCTGCCATAATATTGTTTATTTTCAGAAGTGGTGACTCTCATAAGCTCCAGAGAAAACTCAGATGAGACCTCAGTCATGTATCTACATTCTCTGAAATGGGATTTATACAAACTGAGCATAGGGAGAGTTTGGTTTAGCACAAGGAGTCATGAGATTTCTGCTCTGTCAAACCAGCAGCCAATGACATAGAGGGGAAATACATGAAAGTCAATGGAGTCAGTGAACTTAAATCCCATTTTGCAGGAAACATAAGACATCTTGCACAAGAATAGATCACCACAATACATTTTCTTCTTTATATATAATCTATATGCTTTTAGTTTTCTCCCTGATTTTGCTCCTTTTGCTTAAGCATTTCTTCTCCCTCCATGGTGATTACACAACCAACATACTTTTTATGAAAAGCAGCTGTAACTACTATGAGGCAAACAGACAAAATTATTTTAGTCTCCTTTGGTATAAAACAGCTCTAAGATACTTTCCTTGATCATTCAGTTGTCATTATTTACAAATTCTTTTCTTAAATGTGAAGAACCATGTTTCTACATGACATTCCAGATGATGCTTCACTACATTGAATTTTATCTTGAACACCTTTCTGGAACGCTAGTAGCTAGCAAATAAGCACTATGTCATTCAAATTTCACTTTCTTTTTATTCAAAATAAATCCATTTGAATTTGACCCACTGCCTCAAGGTTATGATTTATTAATATTCTTCAAATAAGTGTTTTTAGAGACAAATTAATACAGACTTTTGATGCAGATTTGCTGGAAGTTCATTAATTTCAAGAATAAGTATAATTATTTTACTTATTAATTTCTGAAATTCGACTTATTTGTCCTGAATATATTCGTTCCTTGAATGAGTAACTACACTAGCACTTTAATAAATGCAAATGAAGTGTGAACAAATATTTTCCTTTTAATCATCGAGTTGCATGAAAGAACGTGCATATACTATGACAGCATTGTAAGTGTTTGGCAAAGTTATTGTTTTATACATCTGTAATATGCTTAGAGTGACTTGATTTCTGCTGTTAATTCAAGTCAGTAAGTTCTCGGCTATAGCCAGCATCTTGCCGGGGGTGATGATGTAAACTAAACTCAAGGATTCTGTACTGATTGGTCAGCTAGGCTGAAAAGACTTCTCAAATAATCCCAAAGGGAGTTCTCAGTAAAAGGAAAATGAATTTTGCATTCTTCTTCTTCTTTTAATATCTGCTACTTACATTTTATATGTAACCCAGTTTAGGTTTTTTCTGTGCAGTCTATATAACAAAATCAAATACTAAAGCAGTACTTTTCAGATGATTGTATGAAAACTTGAATAATCACGTAGTGCCAATGTCTTTACACAAGTGCAATCATCAGTCCTAACTGTAGTGCCTCCAGGTATAATTTCTGGTTTACTAGCACCCAGTGGAAGACATTTGATAAGATCAGGTTTTTAGGTGTATGTAATTGCTTGAGTTACTCAGAGCCAAGATAAAGGCATACTTGCCTGAATGCAAGCTTCAGTATTGTAAAAAATAACCTTGTTTAAGATCTCTGTACTCCCAAGTAGCAGTAAACATTTCCTATTTAATCTGGAAAATTTATCCATAAACCCAAAATTATCCCAGTGTGAGCAATGCTCCATCGTCAGCTAGGATCAGAAAAGCTGGTGCAGACATGTGAAAGGACCTCCAGGTATCAGGAGTTTTTACTTGCCTACTGAAGGGTGTAATTTTGTACCTCTTAAGCAGAAAATTAATTTAGACAGTTTTTCATACAGTTAACTGGATATATCAAAAAATCTTTCAGCTGAACTCTTGACAGTCTTTCATATCTAAATATGTTTGAGCTTCACAAATTAGTTGCCAGTGTGCATAGATACACTTAAGGAGCATCACTGAAGAGAAAGACTTGGAGGTACTGGTGTACAAAAAGCTGCACGTGAGCTGGCGATCTGCACTTGCAGCCCGGAAAGTCAACCGTATCCTGGGCTGCATCCAAAGCAGTGTGGCCAGCAAGGAGATGGAGGGGAATTCTGCCCCTCTGCTCTGCTCTCATGACACTCCACTGCAGAACTGCATCCAGCTCTGGAGTTCCCAACAAAAGGACACAGATCCGATGGAGCAAATCCAGAGAAGGGCCATGGAGATGATCAGAGAGCTGGAGCACCTCTCCTGTGGAGCCAGGCTTAGAGAGTTGGGGCTGTTAAGCCTGGAGAACAGAAAGCTTCAGAGAGACATTATAGTAGCCTTTCAGTACCTAAAGAGGGCTACAAGAGAGATGGAGAGGGATTTTTCACAAGGGTAATGTAGGACAAGGGGGAAAGGCCTTAAGCTGAAAGAGGGTAGATTTAAATTAGACGTTAGGAAAAAGTTCTTTATTGTTGAGAGCAGTGAGGTGCTGGAACAACTTGTCCAGCACCTCACTGGTGGAAAAGTTGAGGATGCCCCAGCCCTGGAAGCGTTCAAGGCCAGGTTGGATGGGGCTCTTCCACCACACAGCCTGTCTGGTGGAAGGTGGCAGGTGGCAGGGAAGCAGAGGACTTCGACCTGGGGGATCTTTAAGGTCTCTTCCAACCCAAATAATTCAATGATTCAAACACCCAGTTGTCATGATAGTCTGAGAGCATAGGCGGCACTGAGTTCAGGAAATACAAAAGTTCCTTTTCATCACGGTAACTTTGTTTCTAAATTCCTTTTCCAGATTTTTATAAGCTGCTGCTTTTACTTTTGGTCATTCAAACAATTTTTTACAAAGTTTCTCTCTGGAGTGAGGATATTCACTTACATTACAGTAAAAAAACCGTAAGAACTAAATAAAAAATTTCTATCACACCAATTATTTCCACAAAACCTGTACACATTATTGCAATGTAGATAAAAGGGTAGCATCTCATACAGAACTGGATAAAATGTTTTGGATAAAAGACTAACTTTCATATTTTAAGGAGCACTGTCTTACACTCGTCATGAAAAAATCATTTTGAATTTCAAAAATCTGCTGGGAAGTGACAGAAATGCTTTAGAAACAGTAAGATTTAATCTCATTAGCTCAAACCTCTGAAGATGTATGGATTCTGTTTTTAACATGTCAAAATGTAGTTTGACCACTATTTTTCCTGCAAACGCCTACACAGCTGCAAAATTCTGTGCCTCTGATGGAATTAATGGTATTCTAAAGCAACTAAACAGGATTAGAAGAGAATATTTGAGAGAAAAAAATAATCTCATATTCATGAGGGTTTTTTCCTCAGTTTTGGTTCCAAGCAAAATGAGAATTGTTGTAGATATTCACTAAATTAATTCTCTTGATACTAGGGTTTAATTAATCCAGAATGACAGTTGAGTCCACTTTCTTAATGTTCCATTGTAAATCATTTGGAAAGCTTCAGTTCACTTGAATTTAGAAGCATTTATGCACTGCAAAAATGAAAACATTAATCCAGAATTATCGCTATGGAATAAATGTAATTCTATTACATTTCATGCCAAAAGCCTCCATGCGCAAGACTAAAAATTGAGAGATAATTTTAAAATCAATCTCTCTAAGCATGAAAAAAGCCATATTTTACCTCCAGAGAACAAAATTCTATAAATTATGCAGAATTTTATTAATGATTAATTAACTGATTTTGGTTACTTCTGATGTATTAAGAGGTATATTAATCTTGCAGTCTTTGTCCATTTTTTACATGCTTAATTATATAAAGGAACAATAATAATTGCAATCATGTTTGTGGTTTTGGCTAGCCAATGGCATGCAACTGATCTTGATTTCCTTTGAATTTTTTGAAATTCAGCAGTTGAATTGCTTGGAAGTTTTTTGAATGTGGATTATTTGAAAATTGCTCAGAATATATTATTCATGTTGTGCAGTTCACGAACTGAATTATACCACAGAGTTTGTATACCTTGAGCATATGAATCATTTCAGAGTGGAGAAAAATAACAAAAGGGCATGCCCTTTGTCAGGAAATATTCAAGCAACAATTTATACAAATTTTTTGAAGTTTCTGAAGTTCTGATACTCTGAAAAAATTCTCCATACCATCAGTGTTCTCTCAAACAATAAATACTCTGGTTCAAGATTATAAACAAAACAAATTCTGCTGTACTTAAGAATTAATTCTATTATTTACTGAGTTTTGTTGTCTTGTAGTAAAGGCCTGACATTTTAATAACTCAATAAAAAACTTGAGCATTCTGCTGCTTTTAGTACTTTAACAATAGAGTTTGTATTGTGGCACTTCTGCTTTTGTTTTTCCTTTAAATATTATATATCTCTAGCACAAGGCCATCCAAAACATTGCATCAGCTGCAGCTTTCACCTCTCTGTTCCACCCCTTCTCTCAGAAACTGTTCTTTCAATATGTAAAATAGCAGCTCCTTGAATAGTTATTATGCACTGATTATTATACAATTATTAAATATTAAACCCCACCATATTTGGCAGAAAGTTTTTGAAAAGTCCTGGTTGGTAAAGACCTATAGACAGTCATTGTGGTGTCCACAGAAAAGGGAAACGAAATGTTTAGAAATAGATGCAGAGCCTTGGCCTGGTAGAGTTGTACACATGGAACTGTCTTCCACTACAAAAAAATCTCCTGCAGACACCTGCTTCCCAAGGAGAGGTGCGAGGTAACCAATTTATGAGTTAAAGGAGATTTTCTTTATGAATTAAAGGAGATTTTCTCTATGTAGAAATACCTGCAGAACCAGCTGGACAACACGTTGAATTCAGGCCAGCACTACCATTTTTAAAAGACTTTTATTTTACAATTGTTTATGATAGTAATATATGATTTTGATTTACTCATAGATAAAGAAAAACACCACTTCATGGGCACAAGGTATGCACAACATTTACTTGTCTAAACACTGAAAATCAAAGCAGATCCACAATTTCAGTTATTATTGTTAATGGGAACCAGTCTTATCAATCAGTTACATTACTGTGGTTGGAAAGAAATAAAAGAAACCCAGAATAGGTGCCTTAACATATTCTGCCTCTATGAATGTGAATATGGAACAAGGTTAATAATAAACCAAGGTTTTTCATGTATGTATTGCACAAATAAATTTTCTGCCCTTTATTGATCAAGAGAAGTAAAGTAGACAACAACGTATGAATTTTGAGCATGCCATTTCCTTCTTGAGTATATTTCTTCAGGAAAAGTATTTCAGTGTTATGTGTGTGTAGAAAATGCATGGACTGCAGAGAGAAATTTTCTTTCAAAGATCTCTTCTTTTGAACCTAAAAAGTAACAGTAAACAGGCACCAGTTTGTATTAGAAGGACAGAACAAAATTTCATTACAAAAAAACCACCGCTCCAGTTGCTGGAGATTAATGGAGCGCTTTTCCCCTGGCTTGTTGTGTCTTGTAAAATATATGTTTCTGCATGCTTATTAAGGAGGGATGAGGGACTACATGCACACAGAGAGTGCATTGCACTGCTTAAAATTGCTCATCACTGCCTTGCTGAAGAGAGTTATGACATTATGGTATGTTAGGAGCAAAGCTGAAATCCATGGGCATTTAAGTCACTGTCAAGGTTTTAAAATGTGATTCAGCAAAAGCAGTTAAATAACTTTACATCATTATGTATAAAACTAACACTTTTAAGTAAGTGAAAAATAAGTACTTTTTAATATAATGTGCTCAAAATGATCCCTAGTGAGATAAGGCATTATTTATCCTAATGAAATTTTTAGCAATATTATATTTCTCTTTTCAAACTGTGTTAAGATATTCTTTATCACGTGCATTCACATTTACTGGTATTGCTGCCCCTTTTTTTATCAGACTCTATTTTCTATAGATAGTAGGAATTAGGGTTATTTCCATCTTATTAAGCTTTCTCAAGAAAGCCTTTGCACAAGGTCAGATTCCAAAGTCAGACTCACATTTTTCTGTGAGAAAATTTTCTTCAGTGTAGATCCATGCAACAGAGATAAGGACATGTCTGTGAGAAGGCTTATGCTTGCCAGGTCCCATGATCAGCTTTCTCTCAACCATACCCTTGTCTAATAGACAACCCATAGCTCAAGCTCAAAGCATTTGTAGTAAATTCAGAATACCAGACCCCAGCTGGTAGCACAGAGCAAATCGGAATGCAAAGCAGCAGCAGAGCATATTGGTGGACTAGTTTACTCATTTTCAGCACTGCTTATCTCCTATTTGTCTAGACTGTATGAAAGAAAATTTGGAAGTGTTTAGGGACCCCAAAAGCTCTCTTATACTGGTTGTTGTACAATCAGCTAAATCCTGTGGCTGACTGTATTTGCAGATGGCCACTGTATAGTAAACATTCTGAAGTAAAAAGAAGCTACTGCAGAAAAAACCCGAACAAAAACCAAACAACACCACACTATCCCCAACACCCCAAGAGAAACAGCGTTTCAATTTTTGTCTCTAATAATTTTCTTACTTTCAGCTATTTCACAGAGACCTGAGATTTCACAAAGATTTTCAGAGAAATTTAAAGTAATGTAAAAAGGCATTCGTAGAAGAATAACGGTTGCTCAGAACTAAAAATACATAATAAAATATATATTCAGCATTAATAGCTTCTAGGTTATCAAATGGTCTTAATTTTTTGTTAAAATATCTGGGTCGAAAGCTTAGTATCACCCAGTCATGTTTTTATTTTATAGATGGCAGTCTATATATACTTCTCAGTATACCTCGTGGATAAAGTCTGTTACGACAAACATTCTATAAAAATAGAACTATGAATTCACTCTTATTAAATGCTGTACACTATTCTATTAGCATTTTCCAGCTAGAACCTCAAAGAATATATAAATGAGAGTTAATTCTCAACAAGTTCTTTTAAATGGTAATTAAAATTATTGCAATATTTCGTAAGTGATTATATCAGAGTAGAAAGAGAATAGGTGGCAGGACAAGGATCACTAAGCACTGGAAGAAAGAACAAGATCAGAGTACAAGACACAAAAGTCACAGCATTCTCTGATCACATTAGCTTATTGTCTTCTGTGGAGAGTGTGTGCTTCTCTGAAAAGCATCTTCTACTGCTTCCAAAAATGCTTAGCGGCACTCTGCTTACAATCAAAATATTTTTTATTAGCATCCCTGTTGGTGATATTCCCCAGAACCAGAATGTCACAGATCAAATATTTATCACAGAGGTTGAAAGAGAATACAATACTCCTGCTCTTCTTGACAGAACCAATCAGGGTCAGTACACAATCCTTTGACTCTAAAGACAAAAAGAATTTGGGAGGAACAGCTAGATTTTTTTGTAGCATCTTCAGGAAATCTGAAATAATCCATGCATTTTACCTGTCTTGATCCTGTTGAGTGTGACAGTTCAGAAGGGTTGATGTCCTCAGTGGACAGTGAAATTTAAACTGCCTTTGTCTGCTGCATGAATATGTCTGTTTGTGGTGAAATGACACCATTCAACTTGGCCTGGTTTCCAAACATGTCCCAGCAGCTTCAGTGTTCAGCTATGTTTAGTAAGGAATATTATTACAGGATCAAACAGAAGATAGTGTCCAGGATGCAGTGCCCAAAGACTCAAGTCTTATGTATGTCTCCATGTTTCAGCTCATATACCCCACAGAATAAAAACACAAGTGAAACCTAAATGAAACCAAAATCGAAGCTTTCCTTGCAGTTTGGCAGTTACAATTTTTTGAAGTAGAAATATCTCAAAGCTGAATTAGTAGTGTTGTATCAGTTTAAACCTAGGGTTATAGCTTTAAGATTGACAGCTGTTTAAAAATTCCTGTTTGACAATCCTGTCATCGGCAAACACCCTAAGTGTACATAGAGCACTGGCTTTTGGCTACTTCTGTCCATCTGTTGAGTTCACACTGTGCCAAGTCATAAGTGAAGATGTTTCCCCCGGGCATAGAATTTAGGCTGCGATTGAGATAGAGAAGCAATAAACATAGTACTAAAAATTACCTCTTTGCAAGGTTTTTCTTTTTGCCAGGGCTTAATATACATACACCTTTAAAAATTGATTATACAATGATTGTACCACACCTATTGACAAATTCAGTTTTTCAGTGAAAATAATTGGCTTGTGTTACTAAGGACTGAGTTAATTGCAAGAACTGAAACAACAGCTGGCTACTGATGAAACTTTTTATGAATACCAGTAAAATAAAATTGCAAGTGAAACATATGTTGTTATTCATCCAAGAATTGTCTTTGTCTCTCGGCATTCCTTTTCCACAATAGATAGATATTAAGCATTTACATCACCCTGTAAAGGATTAGAAAATGTCTCACACAACTTAAGCTCTTAATTAATCCACGAATATTTATGTGTTAAAAGGAGAAAACTAAATAGGACCATTGTTCTTCTTTGATTTAATCAAAACCTTTCAGTAAATACTTGAAAATTATTTGCAGATAACAGAAAAATGGTAAAATATATGGTAATTTTCATGGAAAATTCTGTAACCAAAGAAAAGGTAGTACATTTGCAAAAAATGTCTGTGGGATGGTGCTGAATGCATGAATAAATGAGCATCCTTAAATATTTTAAGTTGTATGTATGAAATTTCTTCTATAAAAATATGAAAAATTGTGTTATATTTTTATAAAACTACTTGTGAGTAGCATCATGGTTTCTGACTGGCATATCATAGTGTTTTATAACACTCTAATCAACAAATATGTAATAAAGGAGGTAATGGCTCCAAAGAGCAGGAAAGTTCAGGTATAGTTTCAGGCCAAAAAAAAAAAGTCATTGTCCTTCAGCAAGGACCTGATATGCCTAAACTCAAATCTAACTTAAAAATGATAGACAAATGACACGGAATAATCAGAGGTGACCTTACAGGGATTATTTTAGCCTTACTGCATAGAAAATCTGTAAGGGGTCAGCCTTTGTTTCAGTAGCACTCCTCATCATGGTTGTACATATCCTCAATAATCAAATGTTTGCAGCTCCCTATTTATCGGTATATTTTTGCTCAGTTGCAACGGTTTTGTACTGAAAAGTGAAGAAATGAAAATTGGTTAAGTTTTGATCCATGTTTTGAGTCAAACTAAATCCACAATTTAATGGAACAGCTTCTCACAAATTTTCATTTTTCTTCTTGTTGGATTGCAGTATTTCTCAGAAACACCAAAATAAATTGAGAACAAGATGTACCTTTTACCTGAACAAATGAAGATACACCAAAGCTGTATTTTTTCCGGGGATAAAAACCCAGCATTCTGGAAATGCATTTAAAACACTGATTATCTCATCGTGTATCAGGCACTTTTAAAACTGAAATAGATCTAAGAGTAATTCAGGAGAAATTTAAAAAATCTTTTCCTTTCAGAAGTAGGAAAAGTGGCAACAAAGATTTTTTTTTATTTTCCTGGTATCTAGAGGGGACTCTGCCAGACTATTGCAAAAAAGAAACTGGTAGATTGCTGGAACAGTGCTGAACCAGAAAAAAAGTCCCTTGTATAAGGAAACAGCAGACAGACAAGACACTTATAGCATGCTGAATTTTTTCCATTGCAAAATATTTTTCTGCTGTTAATTTTTCAGCAAAATTGAGCTCTACATTCAAACACTTTGGGGGTTATTAGTTGCTGGTGTATCTACTCCAAGACTGGCTATCCTTCACCTCCCCAAAACCAAAATCCTTAAACAAAAGTCCAGCTGTGTTAAGGCTTCCCAAAATCTCTTGCAGGAGGATATTGTTATGATCTGTTTGTAAAGAGATGCCTGTGTCCGAATTAAGGTGCAAACAAGGCCACAGGCTGAAGTCAGTAATATGGATTGTGTTTAACAGTAAATGTAGAGAGACAGAAAGAAATAGGATGGGGTAGGTTGGGGGCTGGGGGGAGAGACGGGGAGACAAAACAGACTAAGTAGAGGATAACACCACAACAGGGATTCCTTTGGCGTCCTGCTTATCCTTCTTTGCCCTGGTCTTTGGTGGTGGGGGTCCTGGAGTCAGTCTTCTCAGGTACTACTTTATACAGTTTAACTCCTGGATATTCATGGGATATAGATACCATTCCCATAAACTGAGGTGGCATATGCATTAACACTTGCTTCCTTTCCCACAGCCTGCCATGGTGGGAAATTTTGTCCAGATGGTAACCAAACCTTTAGCTCTGTTAGGCCTGGAATCAGCTCCTTCGGGCTGTGCCATGTGTGCTTCTCTCAAGCTCCATTGTGGTGGTTTGTCTTATGGGGACCTTGTTCTGAGATGTGCACCTGCATTGTCTAAGCCCTCACAGATGTACTTCAACTAGCTTTATCCATCCAAATTGTAGCTAGGTATTGAAATTTTGTTTGGACTCTTAATGACCAGTTGCAAGAAATGAGAATCTACACAGGGCAATTCATCCAAAGATATAAGGGGTGACACAGCCTCTTTGCTGGGGTTTAGTTGTCTCATTTGATTGTGACAAAGACTGAGAGGTCCTTTGTATGCCATGAACCTACATTTCAGGCGCACGAATTGAGGGAAATGAATTCTGTTGTAAGTTACTTGGGTAGTTAGTTTCCCCTGAAAGACAGTGGAATATCTTAAGTCAAGCCAAGACCCTTTTAAAATTGTTCTCTTCACATGTTAAATCCTGATTATTGTCGGTGGCAATACCGTGTTCCTAAAAATATCCTTCTCCCCCACCAAGATGCTTCAAACTCTTACATAATTTTATAAAAAGAAAAGAAGATGTTCAGTAATGCTCTCTAGATGATATCTTCACCCTTTCCTTTCCTAGTCATTCTATCGCAGTCTGCTGTTCAGACGTTATCAATGAACAACATCACATTTAAGGGGGAAAAGGAAAAAAGAAAAAGAAAAAAGAGGCATTTATCTCCTAAGTATTACTCCACTCATGAGGAAGCACATTTCTCTTTACACAGGTCAAGTTTCAAGTCCTTGCCAACCATGTGGCATTGCTTAAACTTTTTGTCTCCCCTCTTTTTTTGTTTTGTTTTGTTTTTTCTTTCCATTTTGTTTCTCATAGGGGGAAGGGAAGGGAAGGGAAGGGAAGGGAAGGGAAGGGAAGGGAAGGGAACAGAGAGTAATATCTCAAATTAATTACATATATACAATTCAATAAATAAGTATAGGACCCTTCTTAACCAAAGTGGGTCATGACTTAAATAGTATTATCTAAATATCTATAAAATATGCATGATGAAAATAGTAAAAATGTGATTGCTGAAGGGAAAAGCCTTTCAGTAAAGAATGATTGACTATAATACCAAATTTAAAGACCTGAAATGTGAAGCATATTCCATAAAATTCTGATTAGTACAGTCATTCTTTTATAGTGGTTACCTTATCAGCTGGATCAAGAATCTGGACAGATTTACATGAAGTAGTTTATGTAGAAAAACAGATATTGTCCAGTAAGCAATAAATTAAACCCATGTAAATCATGCAAACAAAAAAAGGAAAACTGTAACAGATAAATCGAAACAGATGTTTGCATAACTACTTGGAAAGTTATGCATTCACTTCTGGGCTTTGTGTTTAAAACAAACTGTATAAAAACCTGAAACAGAAACAAAATACTAAAATTCAATGAGAATAATAAGTTTTTGCACACAAATAACCTTTCCTCCTGTCATATATACCTCTCCTCTCTCATTTTCAGGAGTACTGGAAAATACATGAGCACTTCAGAGACAACTTTTATAATTGTTAAAGACTGGAAATAGTCCAGTGCAGTGCAGCTTCAGTAACTGCAGTGGAGTTTCAGTTTCATTTAATAAGAGCAGCCAACTTGCTCATTTACAGGAGTGTTTGGCTTAATGGCCCTAGCCCATGACAGCTTCCTACAGCTGTGCTGAAAAGAGCTCTGACTTCTGCTAGCGTTGTGTTTGTTTGTGTGTGTTTGGCATTTTGTTTGTTTGGTTGTTAGGGGGTTTTAAATTTTGTTTCAATATAGGAAAGCTGCAATCAATTCAACAGTTTTCTGTATTTACTGCGAGAGCATATTTATCTACCAGTCTTTCCTCACAGCTACTCTATCTAGTGACAGAATTAAGAATAGGCAAGGGGACAAAAAGTAATTACTTCCATGTTTCAATTCATTGATGAATGAATTTAGAACTAAGAAGCCATATTATTTTTTACTTTAAAATTTGCTACCACTAAGTAAAACTGTAGCAAAGATCCAAATATTCTTTTTAAAATACATTAATAAAACTAATGAGAATTAAGTAAAATACACAGAAAATAAAAAATAAGAAAATAAATAATGTAGTAAATAGAAAATTAATCTGAAGTAAACAGTTTGCATATACTTAGAGACAAAATTGTTTAAAAAATTTGTTTCTCTTTCTATAGCATTTCTTGTTTTTCATATGCAATAAATATCTCAAGGCCAATGAGAATGAAGATGTCTAGACAGCTGTTTGGGTGTCCACTGCAAAAACAATAATCTTGAGAAATTAATTTCTCAATAAGGAGCTTAAAATTCATTCTTTCACAGGATTCTAAAATTAATTAATGTCAGTTATTATAATCTTCTTCCAATATATTAAAATGTTTCTGCCTTGCACTTACACTTTTTGTACTTTTATAAAACAGAACGTTAGATGTTTTTCATTTAATCTTGTCATTTCTAGTGATATACCCCTGATAACACCTTGGTTTGCATTTGAAATAATATATGCTCATTAAAATGTAAATCAAGGGTCCAATCAGAATATGATGGCAATCAAATTGCATTATTCAATGAAGAGGTTTCCAGGCTGACTTCATTAGTAAACATAATGAATTTCAGGTTCTTACCGGTCTTCTATTTGTTTGTACAACTGTAAAGGCTCAATTATGAAGCCTTGAGACAGGCTAAAAATAACATCAGGCTAATGAAAAGTTTCAATTAGATTTGTGTAAGCCTTTTTTTTATTTTTTATGATCTCACTTTTCTCTTTAACTGTTACAAATTAGCTCTTGGGGGAAAGATTAGAAAATGGGAAGCATTATGTTGCATTTCTTATTATGCATGCAACTAGAAAGTGTATTCTAAAAGTTTGCATAGTATTTTAAAACATATTGTGGCTACAATGTGCACTGGTTAATGCATTTTATATTTTGTGTTAATTTTTATATTTTACTCAGTTAATTCATATACTTTATCAGCTACAGGTTTCTGGTTTCATAAAAATTAAACAATCAAGTATTTTTTATTCCATGTCAAAGAATAAAATATATTAAAAAATTAAAATCCTGAAAATATATATATTTTTTCTAAACTATGTTCCTATAATTAAAACTTTTTAAAAGTCTGATATCATGTCTGATTTTATCATGCACACAAAAAGAATGGTAATATCTGTGGGTTTTATTACTTGAGATATATCCACTTTCAGCTAAATTGAGGTTCAAGCAGTCTGTGAATGGCAGGCAGGACATCACAGAAAACAGAAGCCTTTGGGACTGAGTAGGCAGACCTAAGAATTTCTTGTTCTCCAAAGGGTAATTGGGCACCTTAGTGTCCCTGAGGATTTACCAAGCCCGTTTCAGAATTTCAAAACTTGTACCAGCTTCTGTGCCTCTTATTTATAAGCATGCACTTTGCAGCACAGCACAGCAGAATCCGTCTTTGGAGCTAAGGACTCTAGAGATGTGGTCACTGTCCAGCTCATGGGGCCAACACAAACTGTTGACTGCAACTTCCTAAAGTTATCAAGATAGAAGGACAACTCATTCTCTCCTTTACTTCAAAGAATTTACCCAATCCCAGTCCCGGAGTAAATTCTTGCAATTATTTTGGATTTTGCCAGGCTGTACGAATGAATGAAAAATTCTTTAGGCAAAGTATGCTTTAATTAAAATCCACGATATACTAGGTCACTAATCTTATATTTAAAATCTAAAAGCCGTAATCACAATTAATCTAAAACTACCTTTCTAAGTAAAACTAGGACCATTCCCCAGGGATCTGCAACTCATAGGAGCCTCTCTTACATAAGGCCATAATCTATACATCTGGAAAGCATATGGCACATTTCAATTTTAAAATTTTTCATTTTTTACAATCAAGACAAAATTGGATTTTTTTTCACACATTCATATGATATCGTTATTAAAATGCTATCTCACTGAAAACTCTGATTTCTTGCAGATGAAGCAGGTGTTTTGGATTAAACAGAAGTTTTAACCAGTGTTACATGTGGTACAACGAGCATGTTGCCACAGCTATGGTCTCTAGAGAGTAATAAGCATTTCAAAGTGACAGGAACCACCCTTATTTCTCTTCTTTGACTGTAGAGTTAGGCTGGGTTGACTAGCTTAGACTTAGGAAATATTCAGATGTAAAGGTCTGTGCTGGTGAACACCATCCTCACTGTATGTAACACTTCACTGTCTGCAGTTTCATGAAAAAGCAATGGTTGTACATGTGGTGCCATGCACTTCAGCCACGTTTTTTATCAGAATAAGACAACATGTCATTTTACTCCTTTGCAGTTTGAAAGGGACCTCTTATAAAGTAAGCAGTCCAATGACACTGCACTGAAACTGTCAGGATTGGGAAAATCTGTTTTAGCAGCTGGGCCGCTGTGGGAGTACAGGCAAACATGATGTAAGGCAAGGGCAGACTGGCAGAGTGAGTCTGCAGAATCCACAAGTGTCAGCCTCACTTTCTTCTGGCAGTTTAAGCAGACACAGTGTAAATTATATTATCATCTGTAAATTACAGTTATCATTCCTCTTAATTTGACATTATCCCTGACTATTATTCTGTCATGTCCAGATTAAAAACGTTCAAAAAAAAAGGTTCAACATTACCTCTAGAGGATGTTTTCTATGTTTCATTCCAACAAACTGATGATGGATATTCTGTTCTTTTGTGAGTCACTTGGATGCAACATGTACTGGTCTCACAATATATGCTATCCCTTGTAAATTAAGTTACTTGCTAATATCTGATTAAAAGAAAAAAATCTTATCAGGGAGAGACTTTTAAGCAAATGTAAAGCAGTCTTTTGATAGTTGCCCCTAATGCATCTTTATGCCTGTAGAAATGGATACCGAGGCACAAAATTTTGGAGGATTCCTGTATTAACTTAACATATACGGAGAGGATATACTATGTATACAATGTGTAATATATGACACCATTCACTGAAATAATAATACATTATTCATGAAGTGTCGATAAGTGCACTCTAGAATAAATTAATGTTGAATTCCTTTTCGCTCTGATTTGTTTTAATTAAGCCTGTGATCTACTTGTTTCTCAGTTTTAAGTAGTTTCATTCTTTCATTTCAAAATTATTACAGCAAACCACTAAAATTTAATCACATAAAGGCTTTTCTTGTGGGATTTAAAAGAAAATTCTTTGTATTTTTAGTTCTATGTATTTTACAAAGTACAGGAAAGCCTGTGTAATGGACTTATCAAAGTTGTCATTATTCTTCACACTGAGATTTGAGGTTTGTCTCTGTTGTTCATCATTCATTAATGATACAAACAAGCTTGTCTTTTCACTGTAGAAATCCTTTTTATAGCTTATAATTTATGATGAACATGGCCTTGTGTGATAAAGACCCATCAAAGTCATCATTATTTTATATTTATATTCATTGAACTGTTCCATCTGTTAAAATGTTTTAACTCTTTTTCTATCCATCTATAGCCTTATTATACATCATGTCTTCTTTTCTGGCAGACTTAATTTCTACTTTAGTCTTTATGGAATGACCCAAAAAGAATAAAAAAGCATCTTTTCAAATAATCTGAGAAGTTTTAAATCAAAAACCACGTTATCTGTTCTTTACTTTTGCAAGAGTGTTTAAATGAATATTATTCAGCATATAATACATTAATCTTTAAACTTCTTAATCTTCTGCACTAGCAACCTATGCCAGCTCTCTTTCTATTGTCTGGTGGTACTGCCTCATCACACAGAATGTGTTGAAACAAACCACTTTGTCCTTCGTTTTATTTCTGCAAGTACCATCCACCATGCAATGTTCCACACGCTTTTTACTCTAACTCATTGGGTTGAAAGGCAAACAATTATTTTATTAAGACTCATTATCGTTTATCTGTCTTAATTCTGCTCTCTTTCCAGCCTACTTTTTGTGTAGGGATGACAGTACATTCACCAAGGAAAAAAAAAGGACCAACCAAACAGAAAAAAAAAGATATAGAAATCTCATTAGATTTATGAAAGTCAAGCTTAATAATGTTTCTTCTTTATCCATATCAGTTTATGCAGGCAACTTTCCTGAAATACCTCATGAGATTTTAATACTTCTGATTATCCATCAGCATATAGAAATCACATAATTTTGATGAATTCCTTAAATGTAAAGCAGGGATATTAAATATAGAATCACTGTCATATGCCGACAGGGAAGTTCAATTAATCATTTACCTGATTTCTCTTGCAAGTAATCTGATTTTAAAGGGACTGTTGCCTTTTAATTCTATGTAAGAAGAATACTGATTTTTTTTTGTTTGTTTGTTTCTTTTATCTTTATTTACTAGGATGATGAAGAAGGAAGGAAGGAAGGAAGGAAGGAAGGAAGGAAGGAAGGAAGGAAGGAAGGAAGGAAGGAAGGAAGGAAGGAAGGAAGGAAGGAGGATTGATTTGGGTTTAAGATTGGTAAATTGAACTTGGCTGACAGTCAAACACTAACTCAGTTGCTTGCCACGCCCTCTCTTGTGGTGTGAAAAGAAAACAAGGAGAAAGTGAGAATACTTGTGGATGGAGAAAATGACAATTGAACAGGGAAAGCAAGATCTGTGCATACCAAATGATAGATGAAACTCAATGCTTTGTAAAGAAAAGAAAAAAAACTAAAAAGAAAAATATATTAACTCACATTCCTCATTCTAGAACTACATCAGCAACTCAAACTCATAATTATGGATACTTCTGTGAAAGTATTTGTTCAGTATATCGCATATCACAACCATATTACTCTATATAGATTTTTTTTTTTTTTTTAAACAGATATGTGTCTTTGGATACTTACTCAAATGGACAGATTCATGCTCAGACATCGGTAGAATCATGAAATGTTCAGTTTATGTTCAGTTTTAGTCTGCAGAATTCTGTTTTATACATTTTTAAAGTGAAGTCATGACACTGAAATATTGCAAACAATTCTTATTTTTGCTGCCATCCAAAAAGGTCTCATGTTTCATGCAGTGATTGACAGCTGGGTAGACAGGCAGCAAAACATATGGATTTTCAACACTCTGCTCACACAGATCACTCTTCAACAAATAGCACACACAGGCTTTGGAAATTATACAACTTTTGCAGCCTGACCTCAAGGCAAGTAACATATCCCTTTGGTCTTTTTACAAAATCTATTGATAAACTTGATCAAATGCCAGTTATGAGTCACCTGGCATGCAAGCTCCTACAGTTCCTGGATTTTCTAGCAGATTTCTATAATGAACAATTTCTCTACTGGAATGTCATTTGGGGATTATCAGAAATACTTTCCTCAAACTGATGGAATTAAAATCTTCAAATTCCTTATTGACTTTCTGCCCCAATACCTGCAAACTGTAATTTCTGAACATGATGTTTTTTCTAAATCATCACAGAGCCTCTCATATAGTTATTGTCTTTAGCAAAACAAATTTCTTTGCTAGTTACTAATCATTATTTAGCAAGATTTTGCTACATTCTGATTTATAATATTCATCCTCTTCTTCCTGTATCTTAAATGAGCACTTGTAGTTATATTCTGCATGTCTTTAAAAGGTCAGGGTTTTTGCAGTGCCTGTAAAACATAAACTAGACTGCTAAGATGCCATTGATTGTCTATCACAAATATTCAAATTTACTTCTCATGATGTGTGATTTATATTAAAATTTCCATTCCCCATGTTCAAAGAAATGAGAATGGTAATATTTTCACCTAACTTTTAAGCTCTAGCAAGTTTTCAAAGTTTTACTTTTAGAATATAAAATGTCTTCTTTACATAGTCCTCTTGATAATGTGGTTTAATGCTGAAAATACAAAACCCATCTCAATCCTTTTGTATCAAAAAGTTTGATAGCTTGCAAGAAACTGTGGTATTTGGCAGCTTCACATATTTTCCTTTAAGATTTTGAATGAGTGAGGATATGTAGTTTTTCACCTTAAGATATCTTATGCTCTCACAGTTTAACAGATTATTCCAAACACATATCAACGTTTCTTGAGACATATGTCCCTGTTTGCCGTTCATAGTAGCAGTTTTCTCTATTCCTACCAATTTTTATTAAAATAATGCAATATTAGATAGTAAACTTCTTTAAAGATTTCATTATCATTCATGTCTGGTTGGTTTCAACTCTCAACTAGCACACTATCACTTATTGAAGTGAGCCAGATCTTCAGGTGATGCAAATAGTAATGTCATGAGAAATTGGCCCATTGCTTCTGTATTTCCACAAATGTGATTTAGCTACATTGTTTTAGATTCAAAGGAAATGTTCATAGAAAATCCAGATCCCCTAATACCCATGATCAAATAGACACACTGAAATTTCCCAGCTCCCTTCCTAAAGAATGATCTACTCCTAGCGATCTATCTGTTGACTAATTACATATAAAAATTCAGACCAATTTTAAGTAACTGAACTGCCAAACATTTTCTGGCAGGGCTACCAGAAAATAATTTTAACCTTCATCTGTGAATCAAGTGCCTATTAATTAATTTGGAAGGTATTGTAATTTTGAAGATTGAATGAAGACATTATGCTGAATGCAATTGCAGCTTTTTCAATGGAAAAGCAATTTCCGGAAAGCATTTTTGACAAAGTTTTGTAATGCAAATTAATTGTAAACCCTAAGGTCCAGAAACTAAGATTAACAATAAATTTGGATACGAAAATTAAATATAGCATGAGAATTTTAAATGTATGGAAAGTTAGTGAGTGTGAAAAAGCACGTGAGGACTGTGCATATGCATTGAGTTTAGAAAGGTGTTCATGTGTATCACTACTGAGAAAGTAAAGGAGAACCAAAAAGTTCAAACATTAGTGGTACTTCACTGACCAGTTCTAAAGATCTCCTAAATAAAAGGAAAGTTTATGAAAGTATGAAAAAAATTTTTGGTATTTGATATAAAAGACTATTTTGACAGCATTTTTCTCTTCAGTGGATGTGTGTTAAAATACTTCCGGGTCTTTCTAACTAATTTGTATCTTCCAGCAATATCAACTCTATACTCTTGACAGAAGGTGTGACCAGGTTTCCTGAGCCCCCAGACTGTGTGCTGAAATCTTCCTAAAGCTGAGCTCTAGAAGAGCTGAGAGGAGAGGGAAATCTAAAATTAGTTAATAAAAATCACACTATGACCTTTTTTTTTTCTTTTGTAATTTAATTTAATTAGTATAGCTTTATGTATAGGCATCTTGGGCCCTTGATCAGTCAGGAGCTTGAAGTTCATCAGTAATGAATTTCTCCATGAAAGTATGGAAGTTAAATATTGCAACTTTCTTTTTAAAAGTACGAGATACCAACTGGAAGAACCATATTCAAATACAAGCTCATTTCTAGTAGTCTGAGCAATAAATTATAGCAATTATAAATTACTAATTCATGAGTACACGTTTCATCTGTCCAGCATTGCTGGAATCTGATGAGCTGGTTTGGCTGATGTTCAAATTGCTGATTATAACCTAGTTAGGAGAGATTTTGAGGGCGAAAGAGATTATGTGCAGAGAGGAAGTCTCACTATTCAAAAGCAATTTCTACGGCCAGTAGGCCTAAAGAGATACATAGACTAACTCAAGTATTTCCCCTGGCTGCCTGCATTAGGAAACCTTAATTAGTTCTTTCTAAGTCACTGGCTTCAAGTGTCTCTGACATCAGACTCAAGGGAATCAAGTTTAAAGTGTCTTAGTTTTGGCTTTTTGTGTCCATATTGTACCAGAAGGCAGGACATACAAGGCATTTCCTCATTTTAAAGGGTCACGTCAACTGGAAGAAAAATGAAATGTGAATGTCAAACAGTAACTTTTACTATTGCATCACAAAAACATTCTGCTCCCACACAAACAAAATACTGTTTTTGTAAACAGTAGCTACTCAATCCTGAGTGAAGTTTATCAAGAAGATATTTCACAATATTTAAAGTAAATATTATGATTACAATTAAAAGGTTGGGTTATCATACATACAACCTTGTTATAGTCAATCCTGTTAACTTGCATAAATTTACCAGGTTCTGTCACAGAACTAGTAGGGCATATTTTTTAAATTTGATGCCATTCAAAAACCTCTTGTCTTAAGGGCAAGAAAGTCACTTCTGTTTTTCAGTCTATATACGTTCATGGGCTTATTCATTCCTACTTTTAGATCTTCAGTGATTTTAATCCTATTAGTTGTATGTTTATGGACAAAATAATTACTCTAATTGAGTTCACTTTGCTAACATAAATAATTCAAAGCCATTTAGATATCTGATTTCACAGATTCTTTAATATGCATTTCATCCTACAGATTTTCTTTGAAACTCTATTCATTTGTGTCCACTTTTCTCAGCCACCAAAGTTCAAATCTATAAATGGCATTCTTAACGAAGTCTTATAAGGATTTGTATAGCAACAAAAATATTTTTCTATGTCAGCTGGAGCTATCTTGATTGATAGAATTCATATCTTTATTCCATGGCCACATTATCATCAGCAGAGGAAGAGATTCCACATGGGAATTTAATCTCCTCCAGTATTTCAGACAATGAACTTTCGCTTTCTAAAAAGACCTCTATAATTTTTAATCTCTAACTACATGACTCGACACTTCATCCTGTAAAGCCTAATTTCTTCTATATATGTGTCATTATTTTCTGGTTTATGATACTATGCTAATACTTTATACATACAATTATTCCCATCTCTCATTCATCAGAAACTTACATGATGACAGCACTATGTTTTCATGCCAAGGTCATCTTTTATAATATTAAATAAAAGCAATTGGTTGACTTGAGATACTCAACTTATAATTTTCTTCCAGTCTCTTCCCTTTTTTTATTGTACAGTTTGTCATTTCATAGTAACTTCATTTAGAGAATTACTAAAATATGTGTGATATATATTTTACATTTCTATGAATGACTTCTCTTTTTTTTATTTTAGTTGAAGTTTTTCAATTTACCTTAGTTTAAAACACTAAATAATATCTACTAGATAATAGAAGGCTCTTCGGGATGTCTGAAAAAATCTATAAATTAATTTACAGACTGGAAGTTGAGACTAGATAAATTCAGATTACAAATAAATCATATAAATAATTTGGACATGATAAAAAGTCTCAGAAGGCTAAGGTAGTTCTTACAACAAAAAAATTTACATTTGTATAATGAGTAGATATGAGTCTGTATAATGAGTCTGTGACCAAGCTAGAACAAAAGATGAGACAAAATGATCAGGAATGTCCATCAGACTTTATAATCTGTGATTTCATAAAAAACCCCAGAACTATTATATTATTTACTTTAGCTTTATGAAAATTAAAAACTACAATGGAAAGACTCTATTAAACATGAAAGACAAAGAATAAAAAGCGTAAAAGAAGAGGCAGAATACAATAGTAAATAAAAAGAAGCTTTAGCTGCTCTTCCCAGCTAATTGATGCATAAGGGATTATGTAGCTCCAAAGATTTCAAATCAAGAAATTTGCATCTTTTTTACATATATACATTTTACAAAAAAAGTCTTTGGTGATACAGCTTTGAGTTGGCACAGCTAGATGATGCTAAATCATCAAAAAAAATAGTAGAGATCATCTAATGACATATGGAAACAGAAAGGAACAACAGTTGTAAAAATAAATACAATTAAAAGTTAAAATATTTGCCAGAGTAAAGCAATTCATTTTTCCTTCCCTTACTTATTTTAAACAGGAAAATTTGAAATATAGAGGAAATATTTGAAAAATATGCTAAAGATATATAAATGATAAGGTAATTGGTTTAAATTTTGATTGTACAACAAGGGTAAAGAAAGCAGAATGCATTTTTTTTTATCAAGCTAGTATTTGTATACATAATTTACTTCTGAGAAACAGAACCAGACCAAAACCACTTAGAAAAGAATATAGATGCATTGGGGATCTGAATTCAAAGTAGGAAAGTGTGTGCATGGATGCAAACAATACACCACAGTGATGGACAACTATTTTTCTGATTTTATTCTTTTATCATAACCTGGTGCTAAAGACATGTTTTCCAGCACTCATTTTCATTTGCCATATTTACCGATTTAAAACCAAGCTGAATTATTTTGAAATTAAATATGCTAGATTGAATGAAGATATCTTCTTGCTTTTTTTTTTTTTTTTTAAGAATTATAATCAGAAGAAGCTAGAAGTATTTGTGAATCTTCTATATGCATTACACCACCATGGAACAAATATAAATATTTAAATAGTCTATTATTAACTGACTGGTAAACTACAATTGTAAATGAAACATAGTAAGAAAAGCACACAGTTCTTCAGACTGCAATAAGTAATTACCACTGAGGAACTGATAAAACATAAACAAATACAACAGCGTTTTTGTAGTCTGCTTCATTCCCAGACATAGTGGAGAAATACATTAAAGCAGGTTATTTATTTCTGCGCCTAACCTTTCTACTGCAGAGGAAAAAAAATGTAGGAAATAGAATATTTTAATAGACTGAAAGCATTTTAAGGAAAAAAGCACAATTGAGATACATTATTAATTAAAATGTTTTGATTAGATGGAGAAGTCCCAGAATACAGGAAACCCCAATAGAGTACATCTCTACTTTTACACCAAATGCATGCTGGTAAAAGTGACTCTTCATCCCGTTACTCTCAGAAGTGTTTTTAGAAGAAATGAGATGTACAATCTATATATGTTGCAAAGGAAGACATTTTATATGCTAAAATTCACAATGTTATTGATGTATAGGACTCCAGTACTGAATATTCCTTTGATACCTTTTTGCTAGACCTACAGCAATAGCTTTCAAGACCTTGCCCAAATAAACAGTTTGTCAGGAGAGCAATTAGCTGAAATAGAATAGCCAACCTATTTTTACCTGATTCATTCCCAGCACTTGCTGCTTGTTATGTTTAATGAGAACTCATTTACTGATTTAGTCACTTACCAAAAGGCCCTCAGGTGTAGTCAACAGAACATTTAGTCCTTTGCTAATGGTTCTACTTAAAATCCCTACCAATCACTTCGATATCTCAGCCTTGTATCTGCATCTTTAGATAAAATAATAATATAATCCTTTCAGCTCCAACTATTAATCATGCCTGGAAATGAGACTCGGGAATCTCAGTCTCTAAGATATTTGAATATGTGTCATGACTGAGAAATGTAACAATCCATTGTTTTAGAAAGAATTAGCTGAGATATTTGAAAAATTCTATATTATAAACAAATATATGTATCCTAATTTTTCGTTCTGAGAGTACCATAGACAGGAGATTCCAGAGTGTCAGCTTCAGGAAAATCATACTTTCTCCGTTTTATTTTCCCAAATTAGACTATGTGTTATGGAAGAACCAGCATAACTCTCTGTACTGAAGAAAGTTTCTAGTTCTAAACATGTAGTTATGTTATAGTTAAATTAGGTCTCCATTCTTCTGGTTGTGTAGACATTCTATTTATTACAGCTGCATTCTATTCAACAAAGAAACCAGAATTTGAATGAATCTTTCTAAACACTTACTAATAGAACAGTAAAAATTGTTTGTTAAAAGCAATCTTAGATTAATTAATCAACCAAGAACTAAGCAAAATCTTGACTTAAAGCTTGTGAACATCATGAATTGTCCAAAACAATCATAAGTAAGTATAATATAATAAATATACATATAAATATAATCACAAGTAAATATACACATTAATGTATTTCTATTTGCATTTTACCTGCAAGAACTGAATAGTTTATTAAAGAAATGTAAGAATTCTTCTGTATATTAAATAAGTTCAAACAATATGAAATCTCTTACTAGAAAATCTTCTTTCTTAAAAATTGAATCGGGAAAATTTCTTGAATTATTACTATTATTGATTAAGTTTTTGCCCAGTTCTAATTGTTTCACAAAATGCCTCAAAGCTTCTCTCTTGTAAATACTGTATAATGTATAAGAAATTTCCCTTTACACGTCACAAACCGTAAAGGAAAAATATCTGACTGTATCTAACTTTCCTCAAAAAAGATACCGAAGTCTTATATATAATACCTTTTACATGTTTTATGCAGGAAACTCAGAAATCAGCAAGATGAACATATCTCAAAAAATTTCAATATTCCCAGTAATGTATTAACTTTCTTTACTTGAAATCCTTCCTTACCAGAATTTCTCTTCATGGAGAAATAACGCACCGTTTGCTGAAAAGGTTCTCTGCTCTAAATCACCACCGTCTTTCTCATGAAATCTCTGAGCCCTCAGGCCCAATACGCTTTTTCTTTTGGATCATCAATGTCTTGAAATATTTAAAAGCTTATTGGAGAGAAATTTGACACAAAGTGGATATCAATGTGAATGGGAATGTTAATATCTCAAAGTCAGCAGCGGTTTTGTGTACTGTTGTGTAAGGTGTATAAAAAGTAACAGCAAAACTGACTTTAGTGTTTGCACTCTGCCATTGATTATCATACCCAAGAGATGATTGTTTTTTACATATAAATGGACAATAGACACACAAATTTATTCATTTTCTTAATGCTGTGAGTAATCTCTGTATTTCTCTGCAATCTTTGAGCACAGTAAAGGCAATTAAATTGAAGTTGTCTAGACTCTTGGTGTGGTTTTACTTGTTTGTGAATCACAATTTCTTGAGAAGAAAAATTTTTTTAAACTCAAATCCTTGAAGGTAATGTGCTTTTGAGATTGAACTATCCTATATATATTTTGAAATCCTATTTTGTCTGCATGCTTTCACAAGGTGGCTTCAAAGTCCTACCACCATCTGCAAGAATTTTTAGGAATGCTTTGCCTACTATAATAGAAATGGAATATCAGTGCTTAAAACTTAAAACAAAGTACAATATTTTTGCTATTAAAAGACTGTTCAGAGACTAGTCCTTTATCTCTACTATAGGTTATTTCCCTGCAAATTGTGAATTCTAGATTGATTTTGACTATTTATTTAGTTGTTCACTTTGTAGTGAATTATGCAAATATATAAAACAGTATGTGATACTTTTGCTATTTAGAAATGTTTTGTAGTTTGGTACCTTGTATCAGTATTATTGATCTACTTTCTTCTTTTTCCAATGATACAGTGAGTTCCTTAGTCTCTGCCATATATATTTATTTCACTTGTAAAGGGGTGTTGATGCACCATTTTGTTTGTTTTGATTTGATTTGGAGGGAAGGAGGGTTGTCCATTTATTAAATTTCTGGACTAAAATCTAGTTTGAAATCTTAACAGGATTCCTGCTGAATGATGAACTGCTCATATCTTTGTCTTGGTTTTTATGCCATGAAGGATTCCTCATAAATGTAAGTTGAGCTAAACAGGGATTATAATAAATCAGTGAAAATAGATGGATACATGAAGCACTTTGCAAAGTTAAAACGATTTTATGGATTGTAAATTAAATGTTTATTACAACTGCTATCTTCCAAGATTCTGTATAACTCACTCATATACATGAACTGTAGTTGCATAAAGACACTGAATTAACTCTCAAGGACCTTCTGAAAAATTCAAGGTCACATGAACCAGCCTACAGAATAACTGCTTGTCCTGACTTGATAACAGACACTAACAGAGCAAAAATGACAGTTTGATTCAGAGAAAAATACAAGTCAGTCTTGAATGCCTGGCTTCCATTTTTCTGAGATGAGATAGCCATCTTTATAAAGCTTCAGTGGTGAACATCCTGTCAGTTTAAAAGGTCAGACACTGCAAGTTATCAGCAAAAATGATGATGTACAGACCATTGGAAGAAAGAATGATTTTATTATCTTCGCTCACCTGTTATATATTTATTCAGCTGTCCATCCTCAACAAGGAGGAACCTTTTGGAAAAGAATAAAAGATGTGCTGAATGGTGAACTGGTTTCAGGTGTGATGCAGCATATTAGACATGAAGAAGGAGGTGTTGAAAAGTGTGGTGAGTGGAGCGAATACTTCTGGGTGTTCTTACCTTAAAATATTTTTAACTTTAACAAACAAATGTTATATATTTAAATACATTTTTAAGTCTAATATTTTATTAAGGCCACTGCAATGTCTTATGCTGTATGGTAAAATGCAGAAAATTAATCTGCTTTCTCTGTTTCTGAAAAGTACACTTATAAGCATGTTTCATTCGCATAGAAAAAGTAACAATCAAGCAATCTTTAGCCATTTTTGAAAAAAAAAAAGATAAAAATAAAGAAAAAAAGAGAAGTGGTCATTATTTGTGTCTGTTTATTATTTTTCCTTGATTCTGCATATGTGGAGGTTGACCCCATCTAGCAGCTGAGTATCTTCACAGTTTCTTGCTTACACCTTTTCACCCCTACAAGCAGGATGGATGGGGAATAAATTAGAAGCAAGAGGAGTAAGAAAACTCGTGGTTTGAAATAAAGTCAGGGAAATTTCTCACCAGATACTGTTGCAGCAAAACCAGATTGACATGAGGAATTTAAATTGAATTATTTGCAATAAACTTTTACTTATTGATTCAGATTACTGGGAAGTAAAGACGACAAATATTTAATCACTTAGGGCCAGACACCTCTCCTTCCTGCTTGCTGGGCTCAACTTTACTCCCGTCACTGACTTGTTACCACCATGGGTTACATTCCATCCCTTCAGTGACACAGTGCAGGTGCTCAGGCTCAGGGTGGAGCAGTTTCTCTCTTTCTCACTTCTCTTCTTGTTCATTTCTTATGCTCTGGCATATGTCCTTCACAGGCTGCCCCATGTATCTTCAGGGATTTACCTCCTCTGACAAGGACTTATCCACAGGCTACAGTCCCCTTGGGGATATACCTTTTCCTCCATGGAGCATCTCATACGCTCATGGCTTTGGTGTTCCTTCATTCCCTTGTTCCATCCTTCCTACTCCTCTGAAATCTCATAAATGTTTTCACAGGCACTACACACTTGGCTCTTAGGCTCAGCTGTATCTGGCACAGAGCAGTCCCTGCCCTACTCCCACAGAAGGCATCCCTGCAGCTTCTCACTACCACAGCTTTGCCATTTACACCCAATAAAATATATTAGGATAAGATGTATATAGACAAATTTTTTGTTTAAGCTAAAAGCACAGTCCACCTCTATACACAATGAAATTTGAATTAAAATATATACATGTATATTGATTGACTACAGAAAAAACCCATGAGCTGTATACCTGGAAAAATACGTGCATACAAACCCACAATATTTTTATATACTGCATAAATATATATGTGATGACAATAAAGGACTATCCTTGAAGGTCAACATTGAAGACTGTAGTATACGGCTATATATGTGCAGTTTAGAGTAAAATCACTTCTGATCAAAAATGAGATTACTAAACCACAATATCACTATCAATTATCTAGTCATTGTACAGCAAGCTGTTATATGGTAGTTTGTAATTAGAATGTGAAGAACTTTTCTTGTGTTATGACACTGCTGTATGATACAAGGTTCAGTTCTCTTTAAAGAACTTCTCTATGTGCCAGCCTTCCATTACTTAAATGAGATGTTTGGATTTCTTCTCTGGCATCTACATTGTGAAGATAAATACATGTTCATGGTAAAAGAAGCCGTGTGACCACTCAAAGAAACAGTTGTAAGTGCTAGTTGGGTGATTCTTAAAGGTTTGAAACTAATCTTCCATCAAGAACAAAGTTGGACAAGTTTTCAAAATGCTATTTTGACGAAATGAATATATTAGGATAAAACCCAAATATTTTTAAACAATGAAAGGATATTAAATTTTGTGAAAGTTTTTTTAAAACTATATAAGCAGCATAGTGGTGTTGTGATGCAAACACAGAACTATTTATTTTCCAAGATATTTTACTCAAAAATTTCAGAAAAGCAGATGGGTTTAGAGCATTTTGTTTTCAAGATACACAACCATCTATTCATACTAAATTGTGCTATCTGTGAGAATGTAAACCATCTAGATTCTACCAAAAATTGCTTTTAGTTTTGTTTTTTTACTCTAATGGTAGAAATATCACTGGCATTCAGATTGCCAAGGTATCTTTACTTTAAAAGAATCAGTGGGGCAGATATTGTACTTTAAGTTCTTAAGTCCTTTCTCCTGTTAAAAAAAATCTTCACCTATAAAACCCCCAGATAACCAGGTAGTTCCTTTACTTGTATGATGAATGTTGTCTTACATTTAGCAAGAAACAAAGCAGTAGTATGTATGGAGTTGATTATGGTGGAGATAGTGAATAGATGGCAGGCCTATGGGATCTAGAAACCATTCTTATGTGGTTTTATTTTTTTTACCTGTAGTGATTGATGAGAGGCATGGAAACTCTATTGAGACAGCAGAAGTTCCTAAAACTCACAAGAGAAATAACAAATCATAGAAACAAATATTTAGCTATTTAAAAAAAAAAAAAAGAAGAATCTTCAAGCAGTCCCATAATATTGTCAAAAGAAAGCAAGTAGTAAGAAGTGTTTGTGTTAACATTGATGCTAGCTGCACTTGAAAACTGAAAGAAAGTTGGGCTACTACCTAAGAGATACACATTTAGGTATCAAATGCAGATTTCCTCTTTTTACTTAGCTGTTTCTAGCTATATTTTTTTGGAAGGAGAGTAAATTTCCTCTCTTTAGAGAAAGAATATATATGCTACTCCTTTCCAATCTTTTCTTCCAACTTGTAATGCAGAGTTTATAGCAGCCCTGAAGGTAGCTGAGAACTTACCATCTTAATCAGAAAAAAGGGCACAGTAAAGTCTACTTTATCCTTTAGGAGATGAATACTGTGTGAGTTATAAAGCGCTGGTGTTAGAGAGGAGGTGATTTTGGTCTGATGTGATTATTGGAAAAGAATGATTTTGCTAGACATGAGGGTAGCAAGTCGGTGACTGTAATGCCTTTGAACCTTTGCTTTACTTGTGGGACGGCTCTGAGCTCAGTAAAAGAAGGCTGACATTTTATGTGCCGTTTATTTGTACATACTGAGGGCATATTCAACTTATGCATTGTACTGACTGTCTTTTTCATGTATCCCAACAGACCACTTCTGTAATGGAAATTGTGATCACCTAGATGCCTAAATCATTGAAAAAACAAACTGTGTCATCAAACTAATCAGGTTTCTGGATGCTATAGTGATGGGAAAAATCTAAGAATAAAACAATCAGCAGGAGAAATTGTATTAACCCTGTTTGCTAATAAATAGTTAATAAATTATCATTTATCTCTATATGAAATAAAATATTTCCACCACTTTTTAATCACTCAGCATTTTTAGTGTCTCTTCAAATAGAAAAAATTATCTTCTAGGTATACACCTGTTATGTTTTCTAAGTTTGGTTATTTTATATTTTTATATTTTGAAGTATTTCAAAGTGAATTGGAACCCAGCATTTATACGTACTGTAGTGTTATGTGTTTCAAGTTATAGGAGTAGCTTTGTCAATCCTACTGTAAAATTAGCCACTATAAGTACTCAAGATATACCCATCTTCCTCTTATAGTTAAAAGCTACAAGCATGTCTGAAATGCCAAAAGACTTTCAGAAAATGCCATATTCCTTAGCTCCTGCTGCATTTTTCTGTTTTTCTGCACATCTAACACACAAACTGATTCTACACAGCAGGATGAAGTAAATACATTTTAACCAGCTCAATGTTATACATAGATTGCTTGACAATGCGCCACAGTATTTTTCAAACTGATGTCCTCTCTTTTATTATATTACTATTTATGCATTTTTCCACAGTGTATTAATTACTTTTTCCTGAACAACACAACACCAACATATACAGTAATTCTAAATATTTGATCAGCTATGTTAATCTGTATTCAAGAAGAATCTGATAAGATCCTCAAAAGAAAGGCTGAGGCCTTGGGTAAAACTTACTACAATTGACTATAAAGAGTCGTGATGAATTTTATTTTCTGTTACACTTTTTTTGTATTCATGCCTTTTATGAAATAAAATGTTTATTTTTCACAAGATGAACCACAGAATATAATTTTTTTTTCAGTAGGTGTTACTGCAAGATGTCAGGAAGAAAAATGTAAGCCCTTGAACATATGACTCGTCTCAACTGTGTTGTTAAGAATCACTGGGATACAAATATGCAGCTCAGTCAACCAGTTCCTAGACTAGAAAAGATATTTTTTTGTCACTTGAAAGAGGTATCAGAATATTGTAAGTCAGCTAAGTTGTCAAGTAAATTTGTATTATTGCAGAATAAATATTTTAAGAGAAACTAGAGGTGCAAACAGGTAACAAGAAGATCTTTTTAGAACAAACTTCCTGGATGAAAACATGCTAAGCATTGTCATACAAACTGTGTAGTCAGCAAGTATATTTCTGAGTGTTGTGCTTCATTTGATAGCAATAGCTAATGAGCTATCACAGTATGAAGACTTACTTTATCTGCATTACGAACAAAACATTTTGCTTAAATAAGCTTGCTTCTTAATAAGCAATACTGAAATTTTTCAACTGCTACAAAGTACAATATTTTGCTATTAGCTCAGTGTTTTCCTGTTTGCGAATGCCCACGCACAATTTTCTTTATTTGTCCTTATTTAGAGCTCTAATTTTGTAATCTTATCAATAGACTGCTGTGTCAATCTTGTCTCAGCTTTGAATTACAATACAGCAACTCTCACTGGAAAAATATTCTGAGCCAAATAAACTCCAAATCTAAGTCTTTATATTACTTATGAACGCAATAAAAGAAACACAGACCTTTTGGAGTGTGTCTAGAGGAGGAATGCAAAACAAGTCAGGGGGGTGAAGCATCTCTCCTGTGAAGAAACCCTGAGAGAGATGGGGTTGTTCAGTATGGAGAAGAGAAGGTTCTGGGGATATCTTATAGGAGCCCTTCAGTACTTAGGAGGGTTGTATATCAAAGATGGAGACAGAATTTTTAATAATGATAGGACAAAGTGCATTGGTTTTAAACTAAAAGGGTGTTGACTCAGACTAATATAAGGAAGAAATATTTTTATGATGAGGGTGCTGAAACACTGGCACAGGTGGCCCAGAGAGGTGGCAGATTCCCCATCCCTGGAAACAGATTGTATGAGGCTCTGAGCTAGATGTAGATGACCCTGCTCATTGCAGGTTGGGTGGACTGGACAAGCTTTAAAGGTTCCTTCCAACTCAAATGCTTCTATGATACTATGATTCTAAATCAAATTATTGGAGAAAGGAATTTGTTTGATAGAACATATCCAGGAAACCAATATCTTGAATATCCAAAAATAATGTTATTAACCAGCAGTTTGTGTGATCAAAAGTCTTGTCCATACCTAGTTCTTAAGAAATCTCAGGATCTGTCATATTTTTGTTCTTATTTGAATTCTTTTGATTAAGACAAATCTAAATATATTAGCTTGGATCTTTGACTCCAACTCCAATTACAAATCAGAACACATGCATTGATTTGTATTAACCACTGATATCTCCCATGGTTGGCTAATTAGCTATTTGATTTTGTAGAAGCCAAGATGCTAATTCAGTAAAGACTCTGATTTTATCTCCTATTTCTCATGCAGACAAACAAAATCACCATTATTATTTTTTTACTCACCACATGTGTTTTTTCTGTAAGCATCTCAACATCAGAGTTTTAGAGGGTAAGGCAGAACTATTTATGCTAGAAAAAAACAAGTCCAGGCCTACAAATTCATACAGTCTAAAATTGAATGGGGTCATTAGACATTTATCTTTGGGCTTATAGCTTCCAATTCTTACCAAGAAGCATGACATATAAGCGTATATTCAGCACTAAGTTAAATTTATTTAGTACAATATCTCATTTCATCCTAAGTTTATACAAAGTCCATGCTCAATAAATCCTCTAAATTAAAAATGTTTGCTATATAAATAGAGGCTTGGCTTTTCTCCTCTATATTTTGCAAATATAAAATGTTTTATTAAAATTTTTGTACTATAATCTTAAGAATGTTATTCACTTAGTATCTTACCAAAACCAAAATATTTGAATTTTTGAATCAACTAGCTTGATTTTAATGTTGGGATGATTTTCTTTTAGAAACACTGCCCATGGCAAGGGAGTCGGAACCATTAAGGTCCTTCCAACTGCCTACCTCAATGCAGTTATCTTAGTGTTATCAGTCTATTTGAGTGTCATCAAACACAGAAATAGGTTGCCCAGAGAGGTTGCATAGCCTACATCTCTGAAGATATTAAAAATCTCACTGCATGTGTTTCTGGGCAACCTGTTCTAGCTGTCCCTGCTTGAGCAGTGGGTGGAATTGGATGATTTGGAGAGGACCTTTTCAGCCTCCACTATATTGTGATTGATTCTGTGATTCTGTTCAATAGCTTTTTCTGAAGACAAGAGAATTTATATTTGTCATGCATTATTTTTATCTAAAGAGGAGGATTGTTCTTTTTGATATAATACACCTAGTTTAAAAGAGAAATTACCCTTTTTTTAATTAAAAAAAATCCATAACAATACTCCATAACCAAGTTGACCTTTTGGATGAAGTTGCAATAAAACTGATTGTAATAAACTCTGTCAGAAGGAGGAAGTCTGTACTTATCTCTTTAGCCTATGATAATAACTGATGGTGTGATCCAGAGGTGTAAAAATCTATTTGGTTTGCCCTAGCAGCTGCCTCGTTTTTAAACCTGTGATTGATATTAAAAAATGCACAAAGGCATTAATTATAATGATAAACATATTAAATCAGTAAGAAATTGAACATGTACAGAAGAAAAGGTATTCAAACTGGTGAAGACAAGATCTGGCCAGAAGTTAGTTGGTAGGTCAGAATATCTCTGCAACATGCCATGAGAAAGATATTGGGAAAGCCTCTGTGCCTGTGGTCTAATTGCAACCCACTGCTGGGGTACATAAGTTGTTATGAAAGTGACCATAGAATCATAATATTAAAAATTCATAGAATGATTTGAGTTGGAAGTGACTTTAAATTCATCTCATGCAACCCCTCTGCAATGAGCAGGATCATCTTCAACTAGACCAGGTTGCTCAGAGTCATGTCCAACATGACCCTGAATGTTTCCAAGGATGGGATATCTACCACTTCCCTGGGCAACGTTTCCCAGTATTTCACCACTCTCATTGTAAAATCTTTTTCCTTATATCTAGCCTGAATTTCAGTTTAAAACCCTTACCCCTTATCCTATCACTACAGGCCTTACCAATATGTCTGTCCCCCTTTCTTAGAAGGCCAGTAGTTCAAATGGTCCTCCTTTCTAGATGTTTTAAAAATTGTTTTTTAAAAACAATTCATAAACAGGAAAACACCGAGCTTCAAAAAAGCAAGTTTTTGCTTTTTCCAGTTACCTGGGACTTCACCTGTTGCCATAACTTTTCAAGATGTCATGATGTAAAGCCCCAGACTCACTCTACAAGCTTCCTAAAGGGGCTTAGGCTTTTTAATACTCTAAGGCAGGCTCACAGGAGAAACGTGATGTTCTCAGGAACTTAAACAACAAATCTTATAATAATGATCACTGCTTGAGTTCCAGCATGATCCCAGCTCCTGGAGCCCTGTCACCCAGGTGGAGTTTCAAGTGTGCCAGTGACTGACAGACGCTGGGCTGGAATAGAGATTCTAGGGCGGGTGAGCTGTGCAGCAGTGCACATCCCACTTTTCACAGAACATGCCCTGCCATCCATCCACACACCATCCCCCCTCTCCACCCACACACCCTTTCGTTGTTTTGAGATAGTAATCGTTTTCTCCAGTCTGTCACACATGGAGAGTTTCTTTTCAACTACATCAAGCCAATTCGCTTGGAACTCCAGGATGCATCTCATCCTGTGCCATAAAGACCTCTAATAAAGAAGTTAAATTTTCAATAGGAAAAAAATTAGATGTAGCACCCTAATCTTGACAATCTCATGTTTTCTTCAGACATTACAAAGCTATAATGTTTTAAGGTAAAGTAACCGCTCTAAGTAATATGCTGAAGTGCTTACAAATATTGCCTCAATTCCAAGTTGCTTAGACATGCATTAGGTCGGATAAAGTCTGACATTTCAATAGCCATTAGGAGTTACTTGGCACAGCTGTTCACATGTGCATTAACTGAAGAAGATGAGTATTGTTAAGATGATTAATACATCATTTATAGTACCAATGAAAAGTCAGATGTAGATCACAGTAAATCCCTGGGCTGGTAGTAAAATTACTAATATTTAGATTTAAAAAAGAAAATATTTTATACACATGTAGAATTTCCTGGTAGTAGTGCCCTGTTATAGAGTTACTTTGCAAGGAGATTATTGTATTGTCCAGTATAGATTATGGGAGGTGTAACAAAATTTTGAACACATTGAAAATATTTTTCAGGCATTTCTCTTTATACCTAAAGTGCCCTCATAAGAGCAGAGATGCTATAACAAGTAATGTAAAGACACCATAATCCATCAGCAATTGGTTTTATACCAGTTTTAAAAACTTAATTATATTCTGGTAATCCCCCAGATATTCCATAAATAACACAGCCTGATCTCTTGTGTGAAGAATCAGCTCCTTCCTAATGATAGAACAAATATTCTATCTTTATTAATATATGTCTGTAGCAAAAATCAAAAATATTTTTATTGATTTTGTTTCTTATTTATGAAAATAAGTAGGTAAACACTGTTAAAAATCATTCTTTTTCTCTGGCTTGTTATAGGATGATGTCTGCTGTCAGCCTAAAGATAGATTCTCAATGTTCCTTGCAAGAGTAGAACAAAGTACTGTCCATATGTCTCTTCCTTTAGCTGCTACAGAAGACCTGTGAAACCTGATAGATTTGAACAGCCTATTAATTTTCCCATGTCTTAGTATTTCTATCACACTTTGTACACTAAGGTTTTGAGTACAGAAGCGACAGTACTACAATAAAAAATCAGAATGATGAATAGTTTCAAGCCAGGCCCTTATTGTCCTGTCTCAAGTGCATTCAATATCTTGAAACCATCACATTCAGAAAGTTTTGAGATCAAAAAAATCAATAAAGCACAACAACCAAAACAAAGTCAGAAAGAGACCTCCGCCATATATCTTTTACCTGGTTTATTTTATCTCCTGTGGCCCCAAATCTTGGAAACTCTCAACAGTCAAATAACTATATTTCACAGTCTTTTTAAACCATCCATTTCTTTCTCTATCAGCTTCATATCCCTCTTTGGCCCAAAGATAGACCCTCAATCTGCAGTGTGTGAAAAATAATTATTTTTATATACATAAATAACTTAAATTCAAGAAAATGTTGCTATGTTCTTTAACTACAAGTTTGTTTTTGCTAAATAGTTTATTACCTTAAATATTATTTGAACTATTGTGTTCTCTTTTAATTTAAAAAATTGTGTTCTCTTTACTTGTTCAATATACTAACTTGAAAGGATACTACGCTACCAATCAAAAATGTATATGTACTATAAAACGGTATTGTTACAATGCAGTGGTGAGCTACAGGAAGACAGACTCTATGCTTCCTAAAAATGATTTCTGTGCATCAATTATATTTGTAAACTCATCCATAAGAACAAATTGCAAAACAACAACATTTTTTTTTGTATTTTCCTTACTGTGGCTAATTATTCTTATAAAGGAAAGAGATGGAAAATTCTATTAAATTATTATTTCAATTTACTGGAGTTCATTTTTCTAGACCTCCCACACACCACTGTGAGAAATATCAGACCTTAATTACTCTGTTAGCCAAACCCTCATATTCACAGGCACTGTGTGGGCATTGTGCATAAACAGTTTTCAGTGACTCTTCTGCAGACACAGAGTTACAGAGGCTCTTATACCTCTCACACAGTCTGTCTTCCCTGCTGGCCAGAGGACTTATTAGAGTTCTCTCTGACTTTTCAGATAAAGCATTTTGGATTCCCTAACACTGATTCCATTTTGCATAATAAGGAAGAAATCTCTTTTTTTACCTTATACTCTTAAAAAAAACCCAAACAGTTCTTAATTCATGGTATATTTTAAGAAAAACATAAAAAGCTGAATAAGATTAAAACAAATAGTTCTATTGCTTACAGAATTTATAACCTTTTATCTAAGTCCTATGCCATCACTCAGATGAATGCAGTATTGGAATGAACCCCTCAGTCTGCAGTAGTTCTTGAGTCCCACTGCACAACTGGGAGGAGCTAGAGTAGAATTTCCAAGGTATAGTTAGAGGATGAAATTACCACCTTAGAACATGAAACGGAGTAAAAGAAAACCTAAGATATGCTGAGTGAGAATTTCAGCTCATAGGCCAAAAAAGGTCACACTAAGGTCTAATTTACATTAAAGTTTTCCTTCCTCTGTCGATATTGATTTAGTATACTCTGTACATTATTAAGTACTAGATTTCTGCACACAGAGCAAACTGTAACCTCTTACAAGGAAAAAATAACAGCGGGTATTAAATGTGTGTCACATAACAGAACCTTCAGTTGATCAGCATGCCAAAGAATCTTCTACTGTTGGAGATACAGGACCTGACCAGTGAGAAATTTCTCTCTTCAATACATAGCTATATATTCCACAGGGAAGTATCATCTGTTATGCAGATTCGAATTTGCTTAGGAATGTATTTCACAATGAATAGCATTTCAGAGTGCAAAGGACAAGCAATGACTGGAGTAGCTTTGTAAGAAATATAGAATAAATTGTTCTTTCTGAAATGATTCCTAACTCTGACAGATTTAGCATATGCTCAAATAAACAAACACTCTCCATGTCAGCAGTGCCATAGGGTTTCCTCCTTATAATTTTTCTACCTGAATTAAAAATGTGAGAAATACAGTCATTAAGCATAAAGGTCTTCTATATTTAGGCTTGTTATTGTGATAGACCATGTCCTGCTGTAATCACCTAAGCAACATTCCAGAGACACAATTTGGGTTTTTCATTATTAAGAATACTGAAAAAAAACCAGGATTTTTTTTTTCTACTGCAAAAATATTTTGCTTTATTGCAATGTTTTAAACAGTTGTATGGTTTACCTGGTGAAATGTATTAAGTATTTATGATCTTTTTTACACTTAATTAGATCTCACAGTTGGTTAATTGCAACTTATTAGATAATATTAGGTTTCTGAAAAACATTTCTCTTGGCAATCTCATTAGCTTATTTAGAGATTTGACAAGAGTTTTGAAGACTGAAGCACAGTAGATGACTCGAGAAGCATACCAACACCAACTGTGACTCAGTGCTCTTTGCTCAGGAGAATAAACCACCTGTTACCACAGAGGATCTAGAGACTACGAGATTGTGCTGCAAACCAGAGGCAAAGGTATGAACTCCAGAAATTAGGTGTGAAAGGATTCTGAGGAGAGAAAAAAAACCCCTCTAAATCCATTAAACTTTCTTCAAACCACAACAAATGACACTTTAGGATTCCCCAACGTAACAGACGAAGCACAGCTGAACACCTCAGCAAAATGATGGCTCAGACGGTTTTCAGTTGCATTCACTTGATCCTTCAGGGAAGAGAGTAAAGGGAACAAGATAATGAAATCAACAGATGAATCCCAGACAGGTGTTATTTAAATTACACGCATATCTGTTGAGACGCAGAACTAATGGATGTACTCTCTGAGAGCAGTTGGCATTGTATCTCTTTGGGGTTTGAGGCTGGTGCTGATGATAAGAGGAACTGTAGAGAAAAAGAACTGATCAGAAGACTGAGAAAGTGACTGATATGAATCCTATGCAATTTTAATATGTAGAGGGAGGTAAACAAAACTAAAACAAAAGTCAATCCCATACCAATATAATGGAAGGAAGGATGCTAAGAACAGAAATAGTACTCATATTGACCAAAAGAGTAATCAGGGGGTTCTGACCGTGCCTATTGTTATTACAAGACTTATTACGTTCTAAAAGAAACATCATAAATATTTGTGCCCTAAAATGTCAGCTTGACTGATGAAATGAGAATTTATACTGTAGGATGTAAAACCAAATACTCTGAATGGAAATATGGAAATAAGAGAAATTGGCAGTTTAAATTGTTCACGTGAGTAAAACACATGATGCCAGGAGCAAAAGAGAAACAAAAAGTGTAGCAGAATATTATTATTTTACCTACACATTAGACTCTAAGAAAATAAAGGATAACATGGGTAGAATATCTGCTTGAATAAGTTTTTCTTTTGAAAGATATCATGTGACCATATTGAAATTCTATCCTTTGGAAATAAAAAAAAAGTTATCAGGGAAATTGGACAAGAAATTATTTAAAAACTATGTTGGAAGAAGAAATCTACTGAAGTGGTGGAAAAAGATTTATTAGAGCCATTAAAGTAAATACTGTATAATGTATAGTACACATCTACCAAGCCTAATAATACAATTCAAGTCTGTATTTTTACAACACTGATAAGAATAAGGTTTTTTTATAAATTAGACTTGCTCCAAGAATACATAATCACATGCCTCCAAGACAGGTAAAAAATTAAGTACTTCTTTTGACGTAATGCTGCAAATCATAAATGAAATAAAAGTGTGAAATTAAAACTCTGGCAACCTAAAATAGTAGTGAAGGAGGATGGATCAGATCATCCTGGGTCAAAATTTTTGTATTGCTTAACTACTAAAATTGTATAAGTGGGAGTGAAAAGACAATAAAAATTGTATTTCAATGTTCTCAAGTATGGTTAGTCACACAGGAATCCAGATTGCATAAGCAATGACCCTGGAATACTGCATGTACTTAGGCAACAAGTCAAAGATGATGATAATTGAGGACTAGCAGTTCAGTAGATTGTTCCTGACCATTCTGTGCCCGTAGATATAGCCAAGGTACTGATTAGGCTTCATGACAGACTGTCACCCTTCTTGAATCATTTTAACATAATTATGCTCCTTCAGCTATCATTTCCCTGTATTTGGCATGGACAAAGCCAATTTAAATGCATTTCCTGTAAATGGGCAATTTTCATAGGTATTGGATGTGGTCTTAGACATTTAAAGTTCAATATCTTTGTCATCAGATAGCTTTTGCATGGATTTACAATTTTGTGCTTGTTGGGGAGCTTAGCTGAGTATTTTAACATTCAGGCTCTTATTCTTTGCAACTATTCCCGAGTATACAGCCAGAGAGAGAGAGAGAGAGTACATGTCATATGTATTCCTCCTTATTATTTTTAATCTTTTTTTCTAAGAACTTTAACTTTTTTTTTCTTGATTTTCCTATTCAGTAAAGGAAGAAATATGTCGTTGTGGTTCTGTGTATATATGTAAAAATCAATCTTCATACATTTAGGATTATGATTAAAATGAAAGAATTCAAAGCATTTTCAATAGCTGAGCAATTATAAAAAACTTAAACGCACTCTAAAGTGACAAAAACAACAATATACCTGGCAAATACTCGAGAAAGAAACAGTATATATCACTTTCTTTGATTTTACACACCACCTACACTAACTTTTCTCTTGGGACAAGAACATGAAACAAAACAACTCAAGACTTACACCACAGTTCATTCAGACCATAGGTAAAAGGTGGGTTGAGTAATATGAAAAATTTATATAATCTACTAGTACTATAAATATATCGTAGTAGAGTAGTATTATAATATACTAGTTCAATAACTAACTTAGAAAAAGTGTGATAATGATAAAAGTTTTAATTTAGGTGTGATGCTAAGATTTTGTACTACATTTAGACAAGTCTATATATTAACAGAAAACATCACTCTTGCACAGCAAGAACCTGGAAAGTTCTGAGGTTTTGAGTCAATAACAGTGATAATAATAAATGCATGAGATCTTTTAAAAAATACATACTATGCTGTGTTTTCTTCCTCCATGAATAATTATGGGCCATGCTACTTTCCACTCAGAAACTTTTAGCTCTGTTGCATCAAAATAATTGAGAAAAACAGTGTAATGCCTTCATAAACTTAAATTAGGCACTCCTTCCAGAAAAAGCCAGTTATAGAAATCCCACTGTGCAAATTTCAAATAATAACTCTGTATTTTCAAAATTCAGAGTTACAGTCTTTAATCATCCAATTATATAGATTTTATTTATGAATATTTTGTAAAAATATCAAGTGATCTGACATATTTTTTTCAGTTTTTAATTTCATCTGTACCCTGTATAGCTTTATTATATTTCTACAAATTATATTTACAGTTTCATGGCATGCAACTGCTTTGTAGTGTTCATTTATACTCATCCAATGTAATTAAAGTATTTGCTGGGTCTTATAAGATATTCAGTGGTCTATATTTCCACACTTTCTCTCTCCCCACCCAAAACTGTTTTGTTTCTCTACCCAAATCTTAAAAAAAAGAAAATTAAAATGTAGAAACAATTGTCTCAAAAGAAGATTAGTATACAGGCAGAAGAAAGCTCACATTTCCCTGTAATCTGACCTCACCAATAAAGAATTTAAAATAAAGGCCTTTCTCTAAAGGAATCAGACGCTAATTAATTATCTTCCATAGAGTCAGTGACTTAACTCATGCTAACAGAAAAACACAGATTTAAACTCTGCTCTTAACATCACTCTTATTACATTTCAGGTCTTTTAGGCAGTGAAACTCTATACAATAGTGTCATGTCAATTCAACTTGGGGTATGATTCTGCTAAATTGTGCGATGTTGAGTTCTGCCTATTTTGTTACTGTTTTTGGTTAAATTTAACCCTGTCTGATGACCATCTTTACTTCCTCTTGGTGTCATAACTCTTTAAAGTGTAATAAATTTTAATACAGAATTTTAAATCTGTGAAAGCTCCAGTATTGTTTCTTTAAAACAGAAGAGCATTTGTTACAGATGACACTCACACATAGATTTGACTAATTTCCACTGATGTATGTGCAAACCTGAATAAAGATATTAAGTTATATATCCTCCTGAGAAACTAAACTGAAGTGCTTTAAGGGGATGTTTGAAAACTGATCATAAATATGGGCCTCCTCTTCAATACATTATGATTGATCAACAAGGATATAAAGTGAAGCTTATTAATTCAGAAACTGTCTTACTGAAAGTTGTGGGTATTGAATTACAGAATGCTCATTTTTTTTCTTAATGGAATTTCTTAAACATGTGAATAACACAAAAAACCCCCCACATTTAACACAGTTTTATTCCCAGAGCATTCCCAGTTTAGCCTATTTGAAAAGATGAATTCTCATTAAAAGCAAAAGGGGGCAAGATAAAGGCAGTAATAATGGACTAATATATTTAAAGTCTGAGTGATCTGGGGTTTGTTTTGTTCACTGAGAGTCAACTTGTTTTGAAGTAAAAGATTAACCGTTCAGCAGAATAGAACAGTCTTACTTTTTTTATGCTGCTATTTCTACATAATATTCAAAGCTAATGAATATTTGACTAATATTAAATGACAGGAAATTCAACAGTAAAACTGAAAGGGAAAAGGAAATGACTTTTCACATTCAAATAAACACAATTTGAGAAATTAAGGGACAAAAAACTGTTGAGTACAAAATAAACAATCCTCAGAGCTGCACACAGACATACCTTTCAGAGACATCAAATTAAAAAATGCATCTAACTGAATTCCTCTCTCACCCATTAATGAGCAGAAACAGGTATTTTAAAAGCAATTTGGTGAAGGATTGATTTTAGATTTTCCAAGTAGACTACGTTCTACAATATTTAATGTCACTCATCATGTTTTCCTTGATAGGAATTGAAAAACCAAAAAGGATGAAACCAGTTTTAGCATTGGTATGCTTAACACTCGTTGACTCAGGCAGTTTATATTCACCCTCAAAGGCATTCTCAAGGCCAAATTCCCTTATCACCCCCTCTGGCTCAGAGTCTGAGACTTTAATTGGACATCATGGGAGTGCTCATCTGGAGAGAATGTCAAGTCTAGTCAACATCCTCTGATGTAGTTTCAGGCAGGCTAGACCCAAACGTACATTAAAACACTTTCCAAAGAACACACTCCATTTTGCCCTCAAGCTGGGCTGTGGAGTCAGTGTACCTGTGACTCTCAACACAGAAGAACTCTGCAGATGTTTGCTGCTACCTTCTTGTTTCACCATTACAGTGGCAAAGTAGAGGATGTTCACAAGAACCAAAACAGCTAGTCTGATTTTTCACAAGACCCTCTGCTCTTGGAGCTCCTGCTCCAATACTGGCCAAGAAACAAGACGATAGTTGAGCTCTCTTTCAAGAAGAAGATGTAAAACTTTCTGTGAACAGGCAAATCATGACATGCCTGCATAAAAACATAGCAAGTGTGCACAACCCTAGCCACTTGACACCAGCTCAACTGAATTTAATGCACTCATGATTTGTTCTTTCCTTCCTCACCTTCATTTCAAGGATTCTTTTTGGAACAAGTAACAATGCTGCTCATAATCAAAAGGAAGGCCGGCCCTGGGTCAGAAATAAAAACAATTTTAAAAGGAGATTGACTCTTTAACCTTTACTCACACAAAAAAAATACCCTAATATTCATGCTTCCCACATTTCTGCATTGGTCCCAGTTTGCTCAGGATTTTTTCTTTTAATTCATTCAAAAAATGAATATGAACTCAGCAGTGAAAGTAACTGCAGAGTAGACAGGTGGAATAACATTTCCTATAACATACGCAGATGCTTAATTCCTCATCCAGGTTCTAGCAACCTTGGTCTGTGATGTCATGTTAGAAATGCAATTCAACATGCTCATTCATATAAAAATGGCTTTACAACTGCTTGGAAGACAGATTCACTCCCAGCATTTCTTTTCCTCAGTTCTATTAATACTCTAGGTCTATTACAGGATAAACTTGTTTTCCAATCCCCCTTCCAAATGTGCCTTAGCCTTCAGGTAAAATGCCCTTTACAGCAAAGTTGCACTTTAAGCACAGAGGATTCGAAAGATCGTTTATATGGATAGCTACTGGCACTCCAGTAATGAGGCAATCCTAAGGAACGGTGTATCAGAACAATGAAGGAATTCCCTGAGTTCACCTCAAAGAGTCATCAGTAATGGGAAGTGCAGACCTGAGAAAATATGGGATACAAACAAAATAATTTTGAGGAGAATTCACAGCCATCAGCAAATACGTTTCTCTATTCCCACTAGGCTTAGAAAATTATTTAGTAATTCTTAGTACAGAGAAACTGAATTCTTGTTCAAACCAGTGCAATACTCCAAATGCATATCCAGTTCTGTACAGTAAGAATAGTCAGTAGGACTAAGAATCAGTTCTCTTACTGTGAAGTGACACTGCGACCTTTCTATTTTTAAGGATTTTGCTTAAAAATACTTCCAAATGAGTTATGAAAATTAAACTAAAAGCTGTTACTCTGTTTTGGTGTATTTAAAAGAGCAACCGCAAGGTTCTTAGTTTTGAAGTCAGTGCTAACATTTCCACTGGTTCAGACACAAGAAAAATTATCAAGAAATGGTAAAAAATTGCACAAATGCATGGAATATTATATAGCTATACTATTCACATGATATGGACAGGATTAAAGACAATGTCATAATATAGATAGTCTGTTGGTAAAGCAGAAGGAAAACAGATGATAACAGTCCAGAGGGGATGAATAATGAAGCTAAAAGTAGGAAATGAGGCTATATCAGGCTCTGAGTACACAAATGTGTGAAAGACTGCATATGACATGAAAAGGTTTAGCTATCAATGCATAGGAGGTAGAATTCATAAATAGTCATGAAAGAAACACAAGTAGTTTTATTAATGCAAACACATGAGAGGTTTTTAAGTCTTTTTTATGGATTTGTTTAGTTTTGTTTACACAGAATAAACAACCTGCTATTAAAAACTTTTGTTTTGTTTATTTTTCAGACGTGGTATTCCCTCAGGTGTGCAAAGAATGTTTATGTGACTGTGGTTACAATGATATCTCTGAAAGCGGGCATACCTCAAAATTATCAATAATTAATTAGAACTATTCCCTGGGTTTTCTCAGATGCATCTGCAGTATTTTCTGCTTGATAAAACTCTCTTTACCTTATGCACAATACATTCATTCCCACACAGATTACACCTGAAGCACTTCATTGGAGTTCAGCAAAGTGAACTATACACAGCTTTATAAAGGGTATTAAATATCGGTCTTAATATAAAAAAGCATAACTCTGGTACTGACCTTAGTCTTATTAACATGCCAAAAAATTCTCATCCTAAAATCTTAACCCCATGTGTTCTGTTGGGGTTCATTACTCACAGAGGTATACTAAAAAACTCAAACCAGCAAACCAAAAAATATCACTGTAGCAGGGGAACTGACCTTGGTCCATGTGGCCCTGCAAGAGTGTGAATTGAAAGAAAACAGCGGACACAAAAAGAGGAGGTGATCTGGGGAGTAATGACTGCTTGGAAGGCATGGGATACCTATAAACATGTATCCACAGAAGTGCCATTGCACATATTTTGTCCTTCCTTCCCTTCCAAATAAACAAGCATAGATGAATAGCCTTGGTATCTGTCTTTCTGCAGAATATTGAGAAGGGTAACATTTCTGCATAATACATTGTTGTTTGTTCTGAAACAGCTTTAGACATTTGTAACTAACATGTGAAATAAGCTAACAGAGCAGCAGAAATATCAAAGTGCCATGAAGTCTTATTGCTAGAAACTCATGAGCCGCTTCATTAGTTCCGATCAAGACTCATACAGAGTTTTGATTAATTTTCGTTTTAAAGTCATATAGTTAATCTTACATAAGAAGGTAAATTGCCTGAGAAAGTATTTCTTCTTCCATGCATAATTAAGTCAATACTCACTCATGTTGAAACAAAAGCAAACATCATTTTCAGTATACAAGTTAGCAATGAACGAGTGACCAACAAAGACTAAAAGACAACAGTTTAGGGAAGGGTTAACTTTAACACTTTTCCTTTCTACTCCCAATGGCTCTAAAGAATGTACAAAGAAATTAAAATAGTTTTAATGATGAAATTCTTTGTAGTTTTTTCAAGTTAAGTAAGAGCTAAATACTAAGTTTGGGGTTGTGTCTGGTCAATCACATCAAGGACAATATTGTTAATCACTTTTTATTTCTTGTACTTATGCAGAAGAACAATGTTACTGTGTTTTGAATTTAAGAAATGGAAGTCTAAAAATATGTCTTTGTCATTTAATTCCCCAGTATCTTTATCATCACACAATTATGTCTATGTGCTATATAATCTGCTTATAGTCACAGATCACAAATGCTTCTGCCATTGTTTTCTTTTAGGTGTTGAAATGTCACAATGTGAACACAATAAAATGAGCAAAAATGCTAACACAGATAATAGCAAAATGCTGCCTACTGTTACCTGTAAATACAAACAGTAATAGTTAAACCTCCCTGTCATTGTTACTTTCAAAAGCAATCACACAGTACCCCAAAAACCAGACTTCCCTGCATACATTGGGCTGTATTGCTGAAGTTACAGGATACCACCATTTTATTAAAATTTATGAAGATTGCTGCTACTGTTTTTTGCAGCTTCACTTGCACTGTCCTTGTTCACTGTCCTAGTTGAAAATTACTCATGGGATCCTTTGGCATTTTGAATGCAGGCTCACCCTTTAGCAAGGGTTTGTGTGGCTGGTCCTTTAGTGGACAGATGATGAGAAGTCGACTACTGGCAGTAAGAAGGGCCTGCCACCATTATCTCAGTCCCAAAAACCTAGTCATCTCATCAGCACCACTACAGAGACCCCTGGAGCTGATGCAGAGGAATCTGAAACTACTTGCAGAGTATGGGATTGCAGGGGAAGGCAGGGGAGGCAACGGCAAGGGGAGGAGAAAAATGTGATTCATGTACTTCTGGACATATGAGCACCCACCACGGTGAAGACTTTGCAAAGGGGATCCAGTCACACAAGTTTTTTTCATTCTGTGCCAGAGCAGCTCATAATAGTGTATTTAGCATAATTATAATGGATTTTTACAAAGCTGTGGATCCTGTTCTTACTTATCGCATGATGCAGACAGATACGGCATAAGAATATCCATCTGTATTTTCAGAAGTACAAGCTTTTTTGTTTATAGCTAGTGACTGTAGCAAATGCAGGACATCAAATGATCCTGCTTCCTGACTTGAGTACAAAGGGTAACTAATAGCTGTGCCCAAAATACCTGTTTCATTGTTATATGGAAAGTCTGCCAGAAAAAAATACACAAAATGTTCAAACAGCCCAATGTGTCTGAAACACTTTTGCATCCTCAGTGGACTTGTCTGCAAAGAAAAGAGCTTTGCTGAAATATGACTAACATGTTTTTCAGTGGAAATTATGGCCTATAGAGTGCTACTTTCTCTCACACAATCCTGTTTCGATCGGTTAGATTCTTTTTGTGTTGTCATGGCAACAGACAGAAACCTTACCACCCTGATCAAAATTCTCTGACATTCATCTTAAGAAGACCTCTAAGCAAGCAAGAACTTGCTCTCCTTGCTACAATTCCTGACTTTTTCATCTACATCAGAAGTATTCCTGTCAGAAAAGAGTGGTTTGCTACTCTTGAACAAGGGATGTTGAAGAAGTCTTTCCCATTCTGGAAGGGATCAGACTTTGTGTGGGTGCTAGCCACAAAACATACACTCAAAACAGTATGGGTGTGACAGATGTTAACTTCATTACAGGTGTTTCAGTAGCTTGATGATTCTTCCAAAATATGATTGTTTGAGGTTTGGGGTTTTTTTTTAATTTTTGGTGTCGCTTTTCTGATTTATTGATGAGTGGTCATTTTTGTCTTCCTGATTATACACCATCGAATTCTCCAGTTCCTGCTGAGTTCTTGCCTAAAATATATTGACTATTGACTGTGAGAACGATAAATATACTGAAACAAACAGCAGAAATCAACAGTCGAAGTTTCTTATATAGGGCTTATGTAAGTAATGATGTTGCATTTGGAAAAGAAAGAGGCATGAAGGATGACACTCAGAGAGTATTTCATAACAGTGAAACTGGGGTAACACAATATATTATGGTGAGCATGTGGATACTTTGTGCTAGATCAACTCTGTTTACAGACTTTCAAGAAACAATAAATCAAGACAGACATAGCCATACTTGAATGTAGACATTCTTTGGGGTTTTTCATCATCTGTTGGAATAATACGTATGCAAATCAAAGCTTATATCTGAATAAGACTCGGGTTTGTTCAGCCTGGAGAAGAGGAGGCTCCAGGAAGGCTTTACTGCAGTCTTTCATTACTTAAAGGGGGCTAAAATAAAGCTGAAGAGGGACTTTTTACAAGGGCGTTTAGTGATAGGACAAGGGCGAATAGCCTTAAATTGAAAAAAGAGTAGCTTTAGATTCAATGTTAGGAAAAAAATTATTTCCTATGATGGTGGTGAGGCACTGGAACAGGTTGTCCAGGGAAGCTGGGGATGCCTCATCCCTGAAATTATTTAAGACCTGGCTGCATGGAGCTTTGAGCAACCTGATCGAGCGGAAAGTGTCTCTGCCAGTAGAGGGAGTGAGTTGAAACTAGACGGTCTTTAACGTCCCTTCCAACCCAAACCATTCTATGATTCTATGATCCTATGATCCTATTATACTTATTGTGAAAGTTAAATAGTTAGAAAGGAGTGAAACTAGGAGTGGTTGTCATATTTACCTCAAAAACCCAAGCAGAATTCAGTGGCAAACTGACATTTCCTCATCTTCTCATTTCACTGCACTCAACAGTGCATAATGGCACACAATCAGTAGACATCCAAAATATCCAATGCCTTGCTCCCAGAGCCTATGTGAATCAGGACCTGATCAGCTGCACGATTTCTGATCAGAAACAGAATTGATATTATTAATCCTATAAACAAATATATAACTATATAATGTACTATATAATTGATTTACTGATATTGTATTACTAATACTGCATTCTTTAATGCAGTAGCAAACAGATGCCCCTTAGGCAAAGTGGGAAACTTTTGTAAAAGTCTTGGTGTTTTATATAGTGCAACAATTCTACAGTCAGTCAAAAAGATGGAAGAAAGTATGTCTTTTTTTTTTTTTTTATTTGGTGTATATGTGATTTAAACTGTGAATAAATAACAAGTAAAGTAAACTAGTAAATTCTTTTTTCCTAAGCAAAAATTATTTACCAGGATGTTAATTTATATGGTAACTACAATCCAATTCCCACTTAATGGAATTTTACAAATCTAGATTCTTAGACTTTACACATTAATTTTTAATTCTATAACAATATGCAAAATAATTAATTTTACGCAATAAATAAGTGATAATGTATAGAGGCAATTAATTATATTAAACACAGGCAAGCAGGAAAAAATGCTCTGTATAAAGTCTGAAGAGCACATACGTTAATGTCTGGTAGCATACCTGTTTGGACATCCAGTGAATAATATTTAGGATACGTCCAAATATGGTTGACATTATTTTTTCTCAAATTATTTTAGTTATACCTCTGAACTTAGTTCCAAGTCTTTATGTTGCTTTCTTAATTTAAATTACACTCATTTAGCTGTATTTTAACAGAGTCCTGTGCAGTTGCAGAATCAAATTATAGAGAAAGTCATATTTAGAAGGAGTACTATTAATCCTTCTTTCACAAGTAGTAATATTAAACCATTATATCTAATTTTTTTATTCTAAAAGTTATTCTTTAACTAGAGACATTCTCTAACTAGTGATTTCATGTTCACCTAAGGAGTACAGTAAGGAAAGTTGAGAACATTAGAAGAAAATTACTATATAGACAAGCATAAATACTGTATCCTTTGCTGACTTGTCAGACATTTGCTCTATACATAAAACATCTAGCAAAGCTTTTTCTCATTTAGATAGCTCTGGCCTGGATAATTCAAGAAACATTACAGCATGTGCCAGTTATAAGGTCTGAGGGAATTCCAGCCTCTGGAAATTTATTTAAGAGCACACCTGGCATCCCAGATGTATAAGGAATACGGCTTATTCCCGGTGGTCCACTCTTCCACAGCACCTTGTGTTGGTCCTCACCTCAAACAGCGATACTTCATCCTGCCCACAGAAAGAAGAGGGTGCTAAAACAACCTTTACAGAGGAGGAGTAACAGATCAAAATTTTGAATGCTATGTAGATGGATTTCTACTTGCAGTATATCTCTGCAGGAACATAAGAATCATAATGGACATTATTATCCATATGTATATTTTGAGGAGCATTACATTTCCTTTCCTCTGCAGTGACCAAGTTTTCCTCATTTCTATTAGCTGAAAAGGTATTTTTCCTACTCTTTTCAGTTATTAAATAAGATGAATATTAAGGCAGGAATTCTAAGTGATGTGAAATGCTCTAGACATTTAAATGCACTTGAAAATCACATAAAATCTCTTTGAAATATTTTTTTTAAATATAGAAAGGTCTTCAAATATAGCATCCACCTGTTGCTTCTTAAACAAAACCCTTCCTAGATTTTTTCTTGTTTTAGCCCATTTAGAAAGGATGTAGACCTTGCTTCAAAGAAGAAAGAGGTCTGAATAAGCACAATGAAAGCCCCTTTGCTAGCAACATGAGTGAAATATGATCTACATATTACTTAAAGTTTTGTGACTTTTTGTGCCTTAATCCATTGATTCAGTGTGATGTGAAAGATGTGGAAAATTTCAAAGCCTTTTTTAAACCTTCCTTTTACAGTTTCATAAAGACATAATAAAGAGAGGTCAGATTAAAAATAAAAAAATAAATATAACCAAATTTTTATAAAACCAACCCAGATGACATGCTTTACTGCAGTTCAAAAAGAGAAACAAGGATACTTATTCCTTTTATGAATAAAATTCTGTTTTGAATGAAAGAAGAGAGGCATTTAAGGCAGCAGTACTATTCTTATAATTCATTTGCTTATCTTATTATTGAAAACAATATTCTTTTTCTCAAAAATACCACTAAACAAGGTTCCTGAAATGTGTCTGTTCCCCACCTTTAAAGTGCTTGGATTAGTTACAGCATGACCTGCACAATAGGAAAGAGATAAAACTTTGCCAATAAATTATGACACTTCAAAGAAATAAAAGAGGTTATTTGATATAGAATTCTATGAGCTTCACCATACACAGGGGGGGCCCCAAGGCATTTAAATTCAGTTCAAGCCATTACAGATACATAGAATACTTGAATACGTCTCAGTCTTGTTGAACACTTTTGAATACATTAGCTGAAACCAAACTGTTACCCAGCTACAATAGAGATGTATTTGCATGAGTGATGCGAGAACTTCAAAAGGTTCAGAGTTCAGATTAATTTTGGTTCCTCAGTAAGAAATATCCATGCAAGGTGGCATTGCAGCCTTTTGAACTTGCAGTCTAATTTTCCTCTGGTTTCCTTCTTGCTCTCTCAGAAATTCTCTCAAAAACTATTCCAATCTCTCTTCTTTTTTCTTCCCTTTTATTCATGTAGTGGTGTAGGAAATTACTTTCTTTCATTATTAGTGAATAGCTACTGCACCTCTTTTGTCCTTCATGGTTTTGAGGCCAATGTTCTGAAACAACTTTCTTCTGGAGTCTAGAATATTTGGAAATGAAACAATGAGGAAAACTCTTATGAGCTGTACCACAAGTTTGGAAATTTCTCCCAAGACTGAACAGTGCTTTTGAAATTAACAGGCGCTGAAGCCCATGCCATGCAATATGACATTCTGAGCATACCTGGATGACATGAATCCAAGTACTCCTTTCATCACATTGAAGATTTCCCAGTCCCAAAAGAATATAGATATTTCAACAGAACCTACCTGACAAAATAGAGAGAGAGACACATTGGGTGGCCTCTCAGACCCCCGAGTGAAATCAGGCTGCACTGGTGGATTGCTCCTACAGCAATTTTGAATTTTGAAAAAATAAGTTAAAAAAATAAAATAAGGAAAAGTGCTGAGTCCTGCATTTTGGTCACAGAAACCTCATGCAACACTACAGTCTTGGGGGTAGAGTGTCTGGAGTGCTGCCTGGCAGAAAAGGTCTTTGTGGTGTTGGTTGACACCTGGCTGAACACGAGCCAGCGTGTGCCCAGGTGGCCAAGGTGGCCAGGCACATCCTGGCCTGTGTCAGCACCAGTGTGGCCAGCAGGACCAGGGCGGTGATTGCACACCTGTACTCAGCACTGGTGAGGCCACATCACACATCCTGTGTTCAGTTCTGAGCCACTCAATACAGGAAGGACATTGAGGGGCTGGAGCGTGTCCAGAGAGGAACAGAGCTGGGGAAGGGCAGCGGAGCACATGTCTGATGAGGAGCAGCTGAGGGAGCTGGGGTTGTTCAGCCTGGGTGAAAGGAGGCTCAAAGGGGACTTCATCACTCTCTACAACTGCCTGAAAGGAGATGGTAGGAGGTGAAGGTCAGCCTCTTCTCCCACACAACAACTGACAGAATGAAAAGAAGTGGCCTCAAATAGTGTCAGGGAAGGTTTAGGTTGAATACTATGAAAATTTTTTCACTTAAAAAGGAAGCACATCAGTTCTTTACGCCTGCTTCTAGAATTTCCTGCATTGCTTGTCAGGCTTACGTGCAGATCAGCGACTGAATGGAAGTTCACTGATTGCTGGAGGTTAAATAGTTATAGAGAAAAATTTTTCTGGCCTTTTGAAGTCCACAACAATGAATCACTGACTATTTCCTTTGAAAATTTTCATTTCCTTCTGTTGAGGATGTAGAGAAAATGTTAGCTAGATTAGGGGTAACAACTGGAATAAAATATACTGAAAATGTACATAAAATATGGAAGCAACATTTAGATAGAAAATGAAGCCAAGACAGAAAGAAAGACTTGGAAGAAAAAGAAACAAGTCTAAGGTCCCTGGGGAGCTACCTCCAAGATGTGAAGCCTAATAAACAGCCCGATTCTTATCCTGAAGGAATTAGGATCAAAGAACTGTATTTTAGATACACCTAGATTTTCTATTACTTGAGAAAAAACTAACTGAAACCAGAAAACAAATTTCAAATGTCTTGTCATCAGCAAGACAGCCAAGCTTCTGCTTACTAGATAGACTGACACTTTTTTTCTAAAAATGGCTTTTATTCACATTACTCTCACAAAATCTCTGAAGTGTGCATTATATAACTTGTTTGCAGTGTTAATAGTCCCTTTTCAACACATGTGCTTCTGGTGCCATCCACAGGAGTTCAAAAATCTGTTTCAGCCACCCACATATGTTTAAGATCTCAGTGCTGTATTACTGTATTACTGCATCTCAGTAGAACAAGTGATTTGTGTTTTACTAATAGAAAAACAACAAAGAGAATTATTAACATGGGACTCATCTGTGGAAGAGATGGTGAAGGTATTCTTGAGAACTAATTGACAAACAGTCCTTGAGCTATAACGAAAAAATGGACTGAACTCTTAACCAGAAATGTGTGAAGGAATACAGCAGCATTTTTAATTGACATCAAAATAGGGCAACACTTCAGTAATGCTAGTAAAAACATATTTTCGGTAGGTCAGGTACAGGGGCAGCTTGATATATGTCTCTGCAATGAGAAGTATGGCACAGCCTTCATTCTCAGCAGTCGTTGCCAAATATGTAATCATTAGAATAAATGTGGTATTGGAAATAACTACTCAGTTTCATGGAACGCATACAAAATGATCTGAATACTTGTTTTAAGGCATGAACAAGAGGAAGAATCAATATGGCAAAAAAGTGCCCTCTGTAAATACAATCTTTGGTGAATACTAACAAAGGGAAAAATAGAATGTTTAGTCCAAATAATTTAATAGAAAAGACTCTGGCAAGTATTGTTGTTCAGCTCTCACTTCTTTCCATGTATGGAATCCTGACAAGTTAACTTACCTGTGAAGCACTGACATCACCAAGGAAAGAATTTTCTCAGCTTCAGAACACAGAGCATTGAAAATTACAGGAGCTTAAATGTAAAAACAAAAGCAAAAGCTATGATGACTGAGAGAGCAATCACAAAGAAGATTACATTTTGTGGAGGAAGCAAACTACTAGAGATTCATTATGGATTACAACACAAAATAAGACAAAATATTTGGAATTTTCCATTGTTTCTTCAATAGTATATGCAATAGAAAAATATTTGTGAAATGCATATAAAATGTATGTGCACACACACACAGTTGAGGACATCAATTTCCTTCTGTTATAATGATGTTGAAAAGAAAAATAAAAGAAAATCACTGTCAAGCATTAAACAATATTAAAATTATTTAAATCCTATTAATCCTTCTGGTTTTGGCAGGTTCCAGTCTGGGCAGTCCTGTGGTAGTTATATAAAATAAATATACATTTCTTTCAGCTGAATTCAAGAGTTATTGAAAAAATTACTAAAATTAAAGAAATCCCAAACTTAAGTATTTCTTATGATATTCACAGTCACAATTTTCCTGGCTTACACAAAAAAAAAAAAAGAAGGTTATGCCCAATGGATATAATAATGTATAATGATATATTTCCTTGAGATAAAAGTTTTGAAAAACATTTTTACCTCAAATCACATGTTTTGCAGATCCATTTATAGCCCATAATACATTTGGGTGTACCTTATCTAGGTATCAAATAGTACCTACACCATTTGTGTCTCTGTATCAACAGAAGGGTCACAAACACTTTACGGCTGTAGACTTCTTAGTGCCAAAACAGCCCAGTGTCACAGGCATTTTATCAAAAATATCCTTCCTGCCCAGTCCAAGAACATTTCAATCCAATAAATTGGTAGATCCTAGATTTTGATTGCCTTAGTATCCAATCAACAAAAAAGAAATGCCTTCTTAAATGTGCAAGGCAAAGTGTTCCTGCTCTCATTTCAATTTTTGTCTGTCAGCAAGGTCTCTATCCCAAGGCCCTTTAACTTCAGCAATAAAGCCAACATAAGCCAACATCATGGTCAGCAGAACGGGTGGCTATAGGAAAATCTAGATTTAACCTATGTAATTATAGAAATTACCATAGAAATACCCCACAATAATTTTTATAAAATCATCAGTAAAACAAAAAAGGCATACATACAGAGTAGGAATGTCCCTCTTCTTGGATAACTTCTGTTTTTCATACTGATGCACCACATACTAAGGCAAGAAGGATGTTTCTTCAAGATGAGATGGGGAGTATCCACCACATTTCAAAGTATTATTACTTTTTTTTTACATGATGGAAGCTTATAACAAAAAATAATCATATATTGTAACCATTCCTACTGCAGCATTAAGTGATATTCTATTCATTTTGGTAATTTTCTCCTTAATTTTAATGTTGTAGAACGGGTATGGCAGGTAAATGCAGACATTTTGGATAGGAAAAGAACACTCTCAGTGATGCCATTTTAACGCTGAATGATACTTTTTTTGGTGCTATCACTGCATTATCCGCAGCTATGATTCAGCAAATCCGAAAGGAATATTTCTTTACTCCATTTCCTTCCATTGCTCTTTCCTTGCTACCCTGTATACTGTGTTCACAAATCAGAGAGTTTGCAAAAACCTTCTACAAACAAAAAACCAATTTCACTTATGTTCGTATCTTGAGAGGTATCAGAGAAAGATGAGCAGTTACTCATCTCATGCCTTGTTTTCTCTTCAGATATTAATATACCTGGTGCTGAAATGATGAAGTTGCCTTTTACAAGCATTTTCTACTAAGTGCTGGGGATTTATCTCTGAGCCCTAACATGAAAGATGCTGCGAATCATGGTTATTTGTTGGTGCACTGATTGCTGCTATCAGCTGCATGTGCTTCTGGCCAGGGGGGCATCATAAAAGCTGTAGAAAGTTCGTCATAAAAGCAAAAAACTATACTATTATCTGTAAGAGGGAAAAAAACCCCACCCCTGTTAAAAGTATCTGTCATGCGAAAGTAAAAACTGTGAACAATCCACTTGGTAAAAAATTATGCATATGTAGCCTAAACTGTGCATGTCAGAGATTTTGTGTTTATTATATATGCAAACCTGTGTTACTGAGTTGTAATTAGTATTACAATAGATGTGTGTGTTCTCACATCATCTTTGCAAGGTCAGGGAGAGGAATTATTCTCCCTTAGAGGTAGGAACAGATGTACATAGAGATTAATCAGAAAAAGAGAGAGGGAGAAATACTGAAACCCCAGTTTTAAATATCAGGAATGCTAAGGATTTCTTTAAAACAGGGTACACCTTCTCAAACCAGGTGCTGAAAAAAACCTGTGGAGTATGTGGTAAAGCCCCTACGATTTACATAATATGTTTATGTCATATGGGAAAGCATTTTTAAAGGAAAGTAATAATTCTCTTTTTCGTGGGAAGAAAATGATGATTTTAACATTGAAATCAATCCCTCTATTCTAAGTTCTTCACTTAAAATCTTTAACTTATCTACAAATGAGAATGGAATCTTACAGAAAAGATTCACCTTCAGAAGTCTCCCACGCTGTGTGGATTTGCTGATACAGCTATACAGGTTAGCGTTTTCTAATCTAGACAAAGCATTCAGCTTCAGTGTGCTCTGCCTGTTGATGCACTGCATCTGGGAGAGAAGGGGAAGATTACTTAGTTTCTCTAACCGAATGTGGGAAGGAACAGCTAAACACAGAAAAATCTGCAGAGAAAAATTCAGTTTTATTATTTGAATATTTTCATGATTACAGGCTAATACCTGAATGCTTTCATGACTGCAGCTTTAAGCAAAGTATATTAATCTTATTATGTTGTAGGTATTTTATGTCTTTCAGATACAGGAGTGCATGTGAAAAAAACAGTCCAAAGAATTCTCCGCAATGCAGTTTTACATAAGGGCCTGTAGGAGCAGGCAGAATGTTATTAGACCATAAAAGCACATCAGGCTGATTTATGGTTTCTGATCAAGGTTTCTGTGAAAATTACTCTGCATCAACAGCTCAAGGTGACTGCTACCATTAATGTGTGGAAAATAAATGAGGTGGGGAGACTGATATCAGAGGAAGTAAAAGGAAGCGCTGAGCCAGTTTATATAGCACAGGCTTCCCATTTTGTTTTACAGTGCATAGAAGGCTGTCATCAAAATGATTGCTTTGGGGCAGAAAAAGCAATTCTTGATAATTAGATCTTATGGCAGGCTTTCTTACATCCGGTATATAAGAACCATCAGGTATAATACCTTCCCACTATACGTCACCCTCTCCTCAGTCCTGTAAACATTCTTAGGATGTAGAAAATGAATAACATGTCTTTATTTTCTGAAGTTATTTTCCAGAAGAAATAAAATTCTAAACACGGTTTCACAGGAGTCTCAGTGACTAGGACTATATCACACATGATCTGATAGCAATTTGCATTTTGACCAGAATTACAGTAAATACCCGACATCTTTTCCACAGTTCAGTGTCCTTGTATTGTATGTTCTTTCATTTACTGGTGCTGGACTTTTTATTCCACTTTTATATTTATTGAAAACATAAAGCTATACTGCCTATTTAAATACAAATACATAATGCATTTTTAAAAATTTAATTCGTTTATTAAAATTTAATTAATTTTATATTAACACAGTTCTATTGCACAGTTATTCTTTACATATAGTTTATTTTTATTAAAGATACACACGTATATATAATGCCAATTTAAATTTTAGTTTTGTTTTGGTTGTTGTTTTAAACAGTCTGGATTTTATTATTATTATTATTATTATTATTATTTGACTTTCTACATAATATTCAAGATATTTAAACAAAATAACAATGAAATTAAATCCATCCATGCTACAGATTTTAGTGAAAATACTAAACTGCGATCCATGGAAAAGTGTATTTTATGCTTCTATATAATTTTTAAAACCATTTTCTGGTATTTTATTTCTAGATCCTAAAGTGTTGCATGCAGATGTGCAGTGCCATTTCAGCCATTTGCAGAAGTATCAGGGCTACTCACACAGCTGGCTGTAGGAGCTGATCTGGTGGTCATACAGGGCACGCGTTCAAAGCATCCTGTGGAACAAAGGCATCCCTGCCTTGGGGAAGGGCAGGATCAGGATTTTGATTTTTAGGATATGATGACATACTAACTGCATATTGTTTTCAAAATGGACTCTTGATTCCTAACCCACATTTCTTTCAAGATACTGGCACAATAAAATGTGGCACGGTTTTTAGTGTATAATAATAATTTATCTATAGATTTTAAAACAGGTGGTTTGCTATTATTTTTAACAAAATTATTACAAGCTTAAAAAAATAATTTTAACTATTTGTATTCTTCAGATGTATCCTGAGAGAAAAAGGACTCCTGCTTATGTGCAAGGGTGATTAGTTTGCAGTGTTAATAGGATGGATTTCCTGGTACTTAATTGAAAGCAGGTGGATAATTAAAACCAATGTGCAGCTAATCAAGAGTCAGATATCAGGTGATCATGAGGCCATGCATGATTCTGTTCAGGATAAAAACCTAACTTTCAAGCCTGTTTGCTTTAGCATCTAATGTGAAAAGGATGAGAAGTGCTGGTTCCTACAGAGAACACAATTAAAGTATCATTTCACAGGTACTAAAGATGGCTGGTCAAGATCATACTATGGGACTTTTTTGGTTTGTTGGGGTTTTTTTGGCTTAGTAGTGTCTTTTGGTTTTGTTTTGTGAAGTTTTCTGGTCAGTGTTAAGGATTCTTTTTCTTAAAATAAGCATTAAGAGAGATCTGAATCTGTCTCTTGCCTGCCCTTGTTCTGCAATGGGCCTTGTTAATGTTAACACATTACAAAATGTTAGTAGAAATCTGTGGTACCCATACTAAAATCTTGGTAACCTACAAAGCTCTCTTTGGAAAGCATGATAAGGCACAAAGACAAAGGGATAGTTGCTTACAATAGTGTAGGAGCAATGACTAGGTTTAGGGTGTTTCACCTGCTACAATTTAAGTTGCATTTTGCCTTTGACAGTGTGATCATGCAGAGCAGCATGGTGCCTAGATCCTGTTGGTAAGTGGGAGCTGCTGTATACCAGTTATTTTCCTCTTCCAAACCCTCACACTAAGGAGAAGATACACAATTTTTTCCCTGCTACAAAAAGTTAGAAATGTGCACTGGGAATCACATTTCTCTGTCACCTTTACTTGTTTCTCTGACCCACTTGTCTCCTACTGTTACCTCCCTGTAGGTCATATGTATTGTTGCTCAGAGAACTATGTTTTACTTATAGGTGTTATGTATTGCAAATTATTAACTGAGTGCTGAATTGTCAGTTTGATCAACCTCTTTTCCCTTTCTTATCAGAATGGTTTTCTTATAATCAGGTATGTAAAAAAAGCCATGAATATATGTAGTCTCTTTCAAAGTGCTCTCAATTACTTTGAATTTTGCTGCTATTTTTTTAACTGCTTTTACTGAACTAATCTGCCTTGATAATATTTGTCTTTTTACTCTTATAAGCTGCATGTAAATCTGGTTGTGATGAAAAAAAATGTAATAATCTCTAATTATAAAAAAGTTTGTATCTTTACTGAGTTCTATATGTTTGTGTTAAACACAAATTATCACATGAGACATTTGTTCATTTCCTTCTTATGTAGAATGTTTAATGTAGAATAACTTTAATTAGATATTTTACTTCCTTCCTTGCAGATTTTTCTGGTTTTATATATGGTTGGGGAAAAAAAATTGTATTAAATATTTCTTATTACTTCTAATATGTAATCTCTTCCCTTCACAACTTTTTCAGATGAAAAGCTACTTTTGAATGCTAGGAAGGAGATGGAAAAACACGCAAATGAAAAAGAAGCTTAGAAAACCAGGGAAATCTGTACTATTTATTTGTATCTTGTTTTAAAGTAGTAAGAAAGGCTTGATTTCTCAACGATCTTGCATCCTCATATTAGGAAAGATGAAAACTGTTCTCTCTGTGTTTAGAAGAGGGTCAAGAGTTTCAAAATCCTGTGAAGCTTAATTATCTGTCTCTAACTTTTCTTGGTATACATGTACATGTAATATCTACATAGATGTAGGTATAAATCAGTGTTACGGTCGCTAACTCCCCATGGAAGTCTTTAACCATTGGTATTTTGTGTCTTTCTGTATCAAATGTGGATACAGCAAGGATTTAGACAAGTGAGTTATCTAAGTAGCAGGCTCTGCAAACCTTTTCTACGGGGTAGTGGAATTGGCTGTGAGGGCTTGTTCACTCTATGGTGTTGGAAGGGTAACTTTTGCTATACTTCATTTGTGTTAATTAATCTTTACTACATTCTTGGCAGTTCTCTTTACTAAGGGCTTAATTGAACTTGGCACACTTCTCCTATGGAAAACTTTTGAGGGTAAAGAAAAATAATTCTAAGAAACATTCTGAGGTACCCATGTTTGAGGTTTAATTCTATACCTAACTCAGTGGCTTGAGGAAACAGCTGAATTACAGGTAGTTTTCCAAGAAGGGGGAGAGCAAAAGGCAAATAATGAAATAAAAATAATTTATCATATTGCTTAAGGGAGAGTGACCTTTCAGAAAATATCATAGCTCTAACAGATGAGGCAAGCTTTGGCAGTCTTTAGGGAAGAAGAAATCAATTACAGTATAGTACTGCTGTATAAAAGTATGGGTGAATGTACTGATTTTTGTTGAGAGGTCTTGTCAGCCTGGAATGTCATGCTCTGGGAGTACATATGGGTTCTGGTAGGGCTAATGGGTTTTGGGAAATGGTGGCTTAAGCCATGATTGATCTCCATTTAAGTCCATGCCTGTGAAAGCCTGCTAAAGTTCCTTGAATATATTCAGCTCATTTCAGTGCTTGTCAGTACAGTATAGCAGACTGGATGTTTAATGTGCTGCACAAAAGAAAAGAACTTTAATTGATAATAGTGTTTGTCAGTAACAGTAAATCGACTGATGACAATTCTGGGCTAAGAGGTACCTCTCAGAAGAGGCAGCCTGGTGATGGCACTCAAAGAGAAAGTGATCCTGATGGTTAAACTTATGGTTCTGGAAGCAGCCACCAGGGTACAAAGAGCTCCAACCAAATCCTGACAGATAACTACTTTCCTGAATATCAGTATTTTCACTCTGGAGCAAACCAGGAGGTTTATAGCCTTTTATGACATAGAAACTAAGTCTGAAGTGAGCAAAAAGTCAGTTTTGGCTTATTCTACCATTTTACAATTCAAATGTAGCTGAGGATAGAGATGAAATCAATAGATTAAAAGGAAAATGTCTTCCAGTAGCCACTGCATATTGTTTGCTACTGCCACACTTGAGAAAAAGAAGCTTTACCTCTCACCACATCTTTCCTGAAACGTTCTAAAAGAGGATTACAGTGAGATACCATGACTTGGACCAAACTGCAGATGTATTGGACAGATAAAAATTAATAAAAATCTATAGGTTTGGGATAATACACTGAATTGAAATGAACACTTCCATGACTTTGAGATTCATTGCCAACTAAAGAGAGGAACCCAGGACAAACCAAAGGAAAATGTATAATACCTTGGTCTTACATAGCACTGTTCAGGATAGAAAAGAAAAACTTTTAAGATGGGTTGAAAAAATTGTTTTTCCACAGCAAAAGGAAGGAAATTGGAAGGACCACAATAGAGCTGTAGAAATTGTAATAGGAAAGATAATACCTCCTTAGGTTATTTTCTTAGCTTTAGCACAAAAGTTCAGAGACATGAATGGATGTTAAAGAAAAATGGATTTGGAAAAGACATACAAGGCCTTCTTGCACTCAGTGTAATCCTTGTTACTAATAGCCTTCCTGGCAGGTTGTTCTGAAGCAGTATTAGTCTAGAAGGTGATACTGTACTACCTGTCAGAAGTATATTAACAAGGCTTAGGAATATTTTCTCATCTTTTGATATTATGGGGATCCATTTGAAGGTAAGAAATATTCTGGAGGCTTGGTTCTTGGTTACACTTCCTCTGTATTTACTCTAATTGTGCACCATCAGAAATAAGTACCAGTTAGAGATTCCTATCTGCCAAATAGTATTCAACCTGCATTTAAATTATCTCAAGAGAGAAATTAACCTTCGGTATTTATGAAAATTACAGGCTTTAGACTAAACTTTAATCTTCTTCAATATGTGTAGTGTTCTTATTAACATTTTTGTATAAAACAAAGGAACATTAAAAAATTAATACATTCATGTCTAAAATATATTACTGTGTAATAATAGATAATGCAGTACAAACTAATCTGTTGAACACCTAAATGTACCATTTGTTTGCCTTTTTGTTTCTATTTTTATCTTCGTGTAATCTTGTGTAGTCATTAGATCTCAATAGCTGTGAAATATATGATCTTCATTTGCAGATGCTTAAATATCTCCTTTGGCCTTAACCTCTGTGGAAATTGGTGAATCCTAGTCCAGGTTTGATGCAAAAGAAAATAGGTGGTTTGAAGTAAATGTCAGCTTAATAGCTGTTTCATCCACATCTTATGTTTCTGCAAATTGTTGAGCATCATATGTGGGACAGACCTATCTGACTCTGAGACTGAGGTGATAATTGTAAATCCTTTGCAACTCTTTTCACATATATATAGAGATTGTACCAAGTTTTTAAAAAGCAAAAAAGTATACATCTCAATAACAATGTTTCTTCTCTAAGGTAACCCCGCTTGGCAAGGTGAACTTCCACTGACCAATTATAAAGGAAAGTAGGTAGGTTTACAGAAGGGGTGTAAGGCAACTATTCTGCTTCAAGGCATTTTGATAACCATTCCCAATGATAAGAGTAAAAAAGGTGAAGATAAACTGCAATAATACTTAAGGTATGGAGAATCCAGAAAGTAATTACTCAACTTTCCAATTTAAATTAATACTGGAATATTCCAAGCCTTAGTGTAGTGTAATTTTGTTGTTGACTCAGTTTTTGTATCTCAATTCTCTATATAGATCTGCATCTTGGCTATCTGGATATGAACTTTTTGTGTTAGTCTCATTCATTTAAGATAGTAAATTTACTGTTGACTCCTCTCAACTTTACATGGATTTCTTTTTTCATATTTACACATCTGTCTTCACCCAGTTAACAAAAGCATTGCAGTGGCAGATATATTTCATCAATTTTTGAGTGAAAAAGGCTGTGCTTAGATGTATGTGATGTGTGATCCTTTAACTTCTGAAAGCAGTTATTCAACTTGTATATCTATCTAGACTGTCCATATGTGTGCTTTCAATTTCCTGAAGATATTGAAGTGATACTGTGTATAAATGGTTACTTTGTATTATCCTTACTGTAGGGTATTGAAAAATGGTTCATGTGTGCTTGTAAATTTATGTGCAAACTTGGCTCCTCTTCAAAACTATACTTAAAGTGGTTTTCCTGTTTCATCTGGTATATATTTTGCTGTTTCTCATTGTAATAAACTCATTCCTTGTGTTGTTTTCTTCACTTCATCTAACTAGACTTGAAAATACATGGGATGTTGCTTCAGTGTTGCAGTTGTTAATGCATGCTTTTTCAAAGTATGAGCTTACTTTCCTAAGGTCAGGCACTGGATTAGAGCATGATATGGAGTATGATTCTGCTCTTCCATTGCCCTCTGAGCAATTTCTCATCCAGCAAACCTTCAAAAACTTGCCACATCGGGCACTGATGTCAAAGGGATGAAGAATGAAAAAGTACGTCAGTACAGGCAAAGAATACAAAATATTGGTGCATTCATGTGTCAAATATCATTAAAGGTGGTTTTCCCCATTTAAGTGAAATAAAAAAGATATTTGTTATGATTTTTACCTGTCTCTATGGCACTCATCCGTGATGAAACTTATTTCAGAACAAAAATTAATTGCGAGAAGCCTCTTTGCACTGGTATTGCACTCTGCCTTTTTGCAAATGATTCTATCAGTAGACATTTCTGTAGGACTCAGTTACCGTATTGATGCCTGTTATGCAAAAGTTATCCAGGCCCCTAGCATTCTCTTCGTAAAACGCACCAATTTTGACTTGCAAAATGAAAATCTCCAATTTTGATTTCATTAAACCCAGAAACACATTTCATTTTGCTGATGAGTTGATGGTCAGAAACATGGTCATGGTGACCCCATAAAGTCTTGAGGAGAACTTCACAACTTTTTCTGGACTGAGAATTCTACCTGAAAGAGATTTTCTTTTCTCACTTATTCTTTTTACTCATAAACTTCTCCTAGTCTAGTGTGAAGCAGGTGGATGTAGATTAGAATTAACCCCAGCTGAAACAAAAGGATATATGGCCCTTTAATACAAAGTACTGGATGCTTAAATTGGATTGGATGGTAAAAAAGAAATGGCTCAGGTATTTCAGTAATCCATGATGTGATGCTCTCCAGTCATTTTTGATTTGGGTAATAGACTACTGCAAATAATGCTTCCTTGAGTAATTGCTTTTTTAGTAGCTTGAAGAGTTTAACCATGTCACCTCATTCTGTGGCAATAAACATCATAGAGATCTTTCCATGGATGTTAGAAGCGTCAATATAATGAATACATATTTATAAACTTGTGCATCTGCAGCTTCTACTTTCTAACCAACTTATACCTAGTTGTTCTGCTAGTTGCTCTGCCCACTAATAATGTTTAAGTTATTACTTTAAGCTAATTGTTTCTAGAGTTCATGGTTTTTACTACTGCGTGTACCTCTTCAGTTGTAGCATTTTATCTTCTCACCTGGAAACAAGTATTTTAAAGAGGTATCTGTAGAACAGAGCTGTTGTATGGCACTCCACCTGCTTCTAAACATGTGAGCAAACTGAGTTTGAATCTCCTCCCTCCATTTTACATTGAGCTGAAGAATAATACCACTCTTTAACCATGACTGTTACTCCTGAATCTGAAGGGAATGCTTGAGAACCATTTCCTCAAATATTTATGCAATTCATATTCAGTACAGAGCTATGTGCACTCCTTTATTTTTCTATGTACATAGAAATATGTAGGATGCTCCTGACATGTCCTGCGTTCTTTGTTTAATTCTTTTTAAGTATGTTTTTGGACTCCATAATTCATGAATTTGAGTCTATTTAACACTAGAGGTGTATATGCCGGTGGCAGTTTTACTTTACGATGCTCCTTGGCAAGTGAGAGAGGCTTTGCTCTGCGGGGCTCATAGAATACCCAGCTGCATATGGAGTTAAAAGGTATGTGTGTGGGCTGGAAGATGATAAATTGCTTCTGCTTGTCAAAGGGGAAATATTTTAAGGAAGTTCATCATATAAAAATGTAAGTTAGCCACGATGAAAACTGTTAGAAATTGAAGGCAACCAAGAAAGACTACCAGACTAATTTAAAACTGTAGTAGATATGTATCTTAAAAATGGTCAATATTTTATTTGTTTAGAACAGAATCTTGATGTGTCTTTTTCAACAATTTTGAAAAGCTTTGCATGTGGGGTCTAGGTAATATTTATCAGTCTGTAATCACCATTTTGTTAATAATTTTAGGTAGATCCAGCCAGAACCATGCTTCTCCTTATTTCACTATGGATATCTGAGAAAAATAAAAGGATCTGGTACTATATTCTCAGTGGCCAGCCCCCTTAGAAAGTAGAAGGCTATGATTAGTTTCACCCTTAAATTTGACTTCTCCAGAATAAACAGAACAAATTTTTGGGGAAACTTTTGTTAAAAAGAAAAGAATGCTGCGTCCTCATTTTCTATATAGTACTTGAATTTGGGGAACGTGTAACTTCCTTCATAACTTATAAACAAGATAGACTAATGCATGCAGGAGTAGATTATTTCCCTCTGCCTTTTTTTGGTGATCTCCTCACAGTCACACTGTCATTATTGTTTTAGTGTACAGAGACTTAGACATGTAGAAATTCTTCCCTTCTTGTTTAGCTTTAGAAGTAAGATTTCTATCCAGACAATATCAAAATCTGGGATATCTGAAATAAAGCAAAATACTAACCTTATTGTGCTGGTTTTCTGAAAGAAGTTTTGAGTTAATATTTGGTTAACGATTAACAGTTTATTCTTATTAAGCTCCCTCATAATTTGCTCAAATCCAGGGGAATGAGGAAGAACAAGAATATTTAAGCATATGCTTATGTGCATCAGGGTTTTGCAGTCTTGTCAATTGCAATAGTCAAGTATCCAAAGAAATAAAATTGTTAAAAATTATTTTTCTAAACCCATATATTCTTTTGGATAATTGAACTTTTGAGGTGTATATAGAGTCACATTTTCTAACTCTTTCTGTCATGACAGCTATATATAAATATACTTTTTAATTTGCTTCTTTTTGAGGCAAAAAGAGATTTATGTGTCAGAAGCCGAAGACTTTAATTTGGACAACTTTGACCTAGAAAGTTACCTATAAAATTGGATGAAAAGCAGGTATGGTACCAACTTCTCAAATATGTGGACTATGATCTCAAGACTTATAGGAGAGTGAGGAATTGTTTCAGTGAGTAAGAAACATAATAGTACAAAAGAATATAAATTTCAAAATATTGTTTATATTGGTTTACATGAAGAAGTATTTAACATATTTTTTAAACGGAGATGTTCATATCCAGCTGTTGTTCTCCACTAGCTTCTCCAAACTTTCATGTAGTTTCTTGTGAAACTGACTGAAGTAAAATTTTTCTCTTGATATTGAATTATTACTAGCTGGAGCTCTGAATAGTAAGTGTAATTCAATTCATATTTAATAGACATGTTTTTCACTCTCTACACAAATGTGTGCAATTAAAGGACACTTTTTTTTCCCCTCAACCATTTGTTCATATTTTTGGAAGACTTCGAATTGAATGTTCACTTATTTGACTGTAAAAATGTAACTGAGTTTCATGCAACTTCTATCTACTGTGTTCATATAATGCAATACAATTACAGAACTTGTGGCAGTGCACTTCATTTTCATGCACATGCATTTAAAGGGAGGGGAAAAAACTAACAGCAAAAATTTGAAAAGGAGACCACCAACAGTGGAAGCATTTTCTGCACAAGAAAAGATCCTGTTTGGGAAGGTATTAGATAGTTATTATACAGCTTTTATTTCGATAATTATTCTTCAGCCTTTGAAATGCCATTATAGGTCAAAGAGGCAGCTATTGTTCCAAGCAGAGCAGAATTTAATAAGGAAGGACACAATAGATATGTCAGATGGATAATAAATTGAAATAATGTCAAATTATGCATTGTTACAAGAATCAGCTATGTGATAAGCTTTTGCATACTCCGGTTTTCAAGTTCACTAACTCTTGTGCAGCATTTTCACTTGCTTTTCTTTGTTGGAAACACCATGCTGATCTGTCTTATGTAGACCATACTCATTTAGTCATCTGCTTACAGCAAGAGAGATCAGTGATGCATCTTTGCTTCACTTGAGTTTTCATATCAGAGGATATAGAAAAGAGTAAGTTTACTGTAAGCATATTATGGGTGTTCAGCTAGCTTTCCCTAGATCTCCATGCTTCTCTAAGGACAGATATATCCTGGTCATCTGCAATCAATCAAAATTTTTGCCACACATTTCTTTGTCTTCTAAGAGATAAGAGTATATGAGTACAGGATGATGGTTGGTTTTAGTCCATGTTGTGTATGATACATACACTGTTAAACAGAAATTTTAATGCATGAGGCCTTGTTAAAATTTTGACTCTAAATTTAGAGTTTTAGATATGACCATCACTTTTGACAGGTAGGAATATTTAATGACCTTCAGCAGCTGCATGGGTCTCGTTAGCTCAGATCTTTTGTGAGCTTCCAGTTTCAGGTTTTTACACACCATTAAGGATGTCGTCAAGTTAAAATAGAATTGACAAGATATATTTGAATGTTCAGGAAGAACTTGGGCATAGTTTTAATATCTGATTCATCCTACAAAACTCTTTCAAAGCGAGAATCCATCAAGCACAAATTTCAGCAGCCATATAAGTTTTATGTAGTTAAGATGCTCACATGCGCATGACATGGGTATGCCAGCTTATTTTCTACCCACATCCCATTTTAGCTCATTTCATCATGCCAACATCTAAATACTATCACAGCTGTCTGGAAAACCCATAATTACAGTCAAGGCTGGCAGTTGCCACTCTTAGAACAGGCAGCTTACAGAATTTTCTTGGCAATAGACATCATAAACAGATGACAAAGGACAATCTCCTGGCATGACTGCGAAGTAGTTTGCTACAGGGTTGGCTAGCAGAACATGTTTTGTTGCACTTTATTAATTTACTAGCATCCTTTAACAGCTAATCCAAATGAAGAGAGCCTGTATATCCTGGTCTTCCCTGAAGTCACTGACCATTTGGGTCAATAATTTTTTTATTTGCAGTGGCATGTTTCCTGATTAAAAGGCTTGCATATGCATGTATATAGGGGGAGCAAGGTCCATACTGAGTCATCGTTAGTGAACCTGTTTTTGAGGACCCTCTACTGGGTTCAATTAGCAGAGCTTTCTCAAAGAGGTCTTTTCAAAATGTCACACCTTTTCTAAGTTGCCCCTAAGCCCAGGCAGTCAGCCCCAGGGGTATAATATACACTAGACCCAAACAACTTTCTTTTCCATTTTGCAATTCCAAGTGCAAGAAATTCTTCCTCACCAGAAGGATTCTGTCCCTGTCCCACTCATGTTACTAGGAAGAGGCTTTATCAAAAAGTCTGGATCTTTGAATTTCATTGGGTAATGAGTGCTCGTATGCTACAAACCATTTTATTCAAGGTGCAAGATATTAAAGTGTATGGAAATCTGTCAATAACAGCTCAAAAAATCTTATAGCTTATTTTTAATCTTGCAGAGTTTCTCAGGGATTATATTTTTCAAGTTCCATGAACAGCCCTAAAATCAGAGTGATGAAATATCTCTAAAACTCTTTTCTATAGCCATGATACAGCAAGTTGCTAAAAAGGACTTGAATATTCTACTGCTGTGGGCAAACAAAGGCAGGCTGTATCCTGGGATGCAATCAGAAGATGTCTGTGGTTGAGCCTGAATGTCTATTTTCTCCTAGAGGCTTGTCAATGGGAACTAGGGAACTGAAATAGGGATTGTGATGTCTGCTGTCCAAGGAGAGGTAGGGCACTTACCCTGGCATCTGTCCTCCTTAAAATGCAATTCTGTTCAATGGGCATGACAGGCCCATTGATGCTTACTGATCCTAGCATTTGCAGTCCTCTAGTCCCAGCATACATTTTTTCATGTCCACAAAAACATCAGTGTTTTATTTTTCAGTTGACATTGTAACAGTCCTGTTACTCTGGAAAGAGCTAAACAGATCATTTTATTTGTTCCTAGGTTTCAGATAGAGAGAATAAATATGATATCTAGACATGAGCCATACTTTATTAGATAGAGAGAAGCCTTAATTTACAGCACTGTTTGATATGGCTAGTCTATGCTTCTACTGCAGTACTCTTTCCTAAGTAATTTTTGATATTCAAGAAGAAGGTGAATGGATGGAGAGCAGCTGTTCCTTCAAGGTGTTGTTAAAATGGAGTGTAAAGGTTGAGATGACCAAGTGAGGCTTTGTGGCAAACCAGGAAAAATATACTTAGGCTGATTTGAGCTATCAGCCTTCAGTTTTCTCAATGATGCAAAGAGAAAAGGTAGATTGTTTTCAAAGTTGAGGCAAAGTTGAGGCTTGCTAAGATCTGCCCTCTGAGTGTCAAGAGGCTGAGTGGAGCAGAAGTGCATTACAGCTAAAATGATGCTAACTTATTTGTGTTCTCTGAGCAGTTAAGTCAGGGACCATGAAATAGTTTACAGAACTATAGAACAAAGATGGAAATCCCAAGTGTGTTTATCTCACACAACTGTAGTATCTGATGTTCGATGAGATTAATTTTCTGGACAGCATCTTTATATCTTAGATCAATATTGGGAGCACTAAGATGTTGTCAAGTGCCTACTAGATATGAATATTATCAATGAGTTTCAAAGACCACTTTGTGTCTAAAGAATACAAGTATAAAAAGGGGGTGATAGCCACCTTGATCTGTGTTTGAAATTATTATCTGATAATTATTATTATTATTATTGTTATTATTAGCTAAAGCTGTACCTTTTTCCCATCCTTAAAATTATCTATGATGCTTTAAGACTGTTGGTTAGAAAATATCATATAGTGGTCAACGGGGAGAGTAATATGCAGATTTTTCCTGCTTTGCTTCTTAAAAGAAGAGGAGGAGACATGACCTTTCTTCATGTCTCCTTTATGCAATTCATGAGGAAAAAATTTTCTCATGAATTGCATAAAGCAAATTAAATTCTTTAAGTCCTTCTTTTATTATAATACTGATTGCTAAATAATTTTTTCCTGATATCTCTCTTTAGAGTAAAAATATATTTTTCATTTTGAATTCAAGGTATTATTTCTCTCCCCACTCACCCCCTTTAACCCCTTCAGGGTTTTGTTGTCTGTGAAATTTTAAGAAGATAAACCAATATTAGTGAATTTTGACATCCTTTTAACTAAAATTATTTTTCTGGTATTTAAATTTCTCTGATTTTGAATAAAATACATTCTTATGTCATGCATGCATTTTTACCAAAATGTATCATTCCATTTTCTCATTCACTTGAACACTCTCATTTTGTCAAAAATGAGTGGGAGCATAACTAAAAAGTAAGCCACATGCTTCCAATTGTACTGGAGACAAAGAGCACAGTTAAGACATGTAGATTTTAGTTAAGGTGAGATTAGAATTTTGATTTCATAATGTTCGAGAGCAGGGAATATAAATTTTTAAAATCAACATAATTGCCATCAGACAAAAATGCAATATTTTCTACATCACCAAAGTTACCATTCTTCCATTTTTTTAGCCCTGTAAATATGTTTTTGTATAATCTTACCATGAAAAATGCTGAACTGGATTCTCTTGATTTGCTTGGCTAAAAGACCTTTCAAGAGTGACTACTTTTATTCTAGAAATACATCTACATTTCTACATTATAGTATAGCAACTGTGCCAATTTTTCGTTTGAGTTTGTATCTGTAGAATGTGTTTGCATTACAGCACTTGTGTTGTTCTACTCTAGATATCATCCCTACTGAAAACCCAACAACAAACAACCCTCTACTGTTCCTTATCTCAGTGTTGTTAATAACAATCTGACTTTCAAGAAGTCACAAATTCACCGTCTCGTATTTTCTAAATCGTACTGAGGCAAAGTTGTTCTTAGAGATACATACGTGTAAAAAAATTCAAATTAATATATTTTCCAACTGTACTACCTAGTAGCATTCACTATAGAAAGAACATTTCCTATAAAAAATATAATTTGCTTAGCAGTTCTGGTATGACCCAAATAACCCCATTCATTTCACAGAAACAGTTTTAGAGGCTATGTTGCATTATTCATTAATGTTGTGGATAACAACTTCAACCTCAGGACTGTTGAGCCAGCACTTTCATGAGCAGTAAATTCCCTGAGGGAGGGAATGAAAAAAATTGTCCCTACCCTGAGGTTTGAAAAATAGTCTTCACTACAGGAAGAGTTTGCTGAGGGGTTGCATCTAATGAGAGGAAATTCTCTGAGATGATAATCATCCCCTGGAATAATTTTGGAAACCTCAAGCTCTCTATAAGACTGCTATAAGAAATTTTTTGTTAGTCCTCCCATCCCATGACATGCATATGCTCAGTCCTTAGGACATCTTGAAAAGGGCAACTCATGCTGAGAGAGGGTATTTATTTTGCCTTTTTAGACCTGATGTTCTGAAGGAAGGACAAGAAATGGTGTCCTTACTATAGATATTTTATGTGACCAAGAACAAAATATTTGAAATGAGTATTTAGGGAGAGGCAGTGAAGAGTTCATCCCTTTCCCATACCAACAGGCAGGATTAAACCACTTTAAACTCCTCCACTAGGCTGACACCAGTTTTGCAGTTTGTTTCTTTTGCAAGGGGCAACAGTGGGATTTAAGCTAACACTGATTAGGCCCAGTTATTAGCCTTTAAGAATATGAACTGTTCTGCCTTCCCATTCTTGCAAAAAATGTGCTTTTGCAAGGTAGTAAAACTGTTCACGTCCTTGTTACTCACTTTTTTTAATGTACATGGGTGATTTGGCCGTAACATCCTCAGGTGTAACCTCTGTTCATATTCTTGCTAAAAATTCATGAGTATTTTGTGACAAACACAGATTATAAAATCATTACTGTAAAATTTTCCCTTAATCCAAAAAAGAGTTTCAGTCACATCAAGGCTAGAGATTAATATTTTTCTCATATATTGCCATACTCTACAAATAATGAGTTTGATTCTGATGTCTTTTTCAGCAACATAAATGAAATCTTTTCACTTGTAATCAAAGGAAAATCAGGATAGGATATAGAATCAGGAATTACATGGTTTTGGTTTGAACAGCAGTGAAACACAGACAAATTGACAGTAATGCATGCCATTCTAATTTTTTGGAAGCATGAATTATTCAAGGGGTATCACAGCATGTATTAAAAATAATTGAAATGTAAGCGGTATTGGAACTACGTCTAGTGTGCCTCAGTAGTTCTAAATATTTGCAAATAGAGAATATGAGGCCTTTCTGATCCTGATTTCACAACTGCAGATTAGGATGGGCCTCAGGATATCATCAGGTTCAACATCCTGCTCAAAGCGGGATTAACATTAAATATATTAACTGGTGTATTACTGAAGAAAATGCTATATAATATGTCCCTGGGAAAAGGAAGAGTTCAAATGGGCCCTTCTGCTGCTGTATACCATTTAGAACTATCTGCAGGTCCCAAACCCAGCAACATAAGATATGCTGTCAAGGCAAATGCTGAACAAACATGGGTGTTGTTGCTGCCAGTAAGTAACCATGCTCAGCAAGGTTTTTTTTATTTCCATTCTTCAGCTTAAGAAGGGTGAACAAAATCAGAGGGATGATGACTGACTTTTTGGAAAACTAATAGGATAATTTAATTGACTGGAATGTGAGTATCTCAAATACCTATGGATCAGTGTGCCAACTTACGTAGCTCAGGTGAATTTTTCTGCAAAAACAGGTCCTAACATCTGTGGAGAATCACTGAATGTACGAGGTTGACTAATGTTTAGTGAAATTGTCATGCATGCAGTGGCAATGACATGGGAGGAGGAAGAAAGATAGTAAATTAGTAGAAGCTCTCTAATAGTTGAAAAAATGAAACAACTTGGGGAAAACGCAGAATTAATTTAGTGATGAAGAGAAAACTTCAGTGAAGACCACAGAAATTATCCAGGAAGTTGAAATATGGCCGATACTAGCTGTCAAATTTGGAGATTATTTATTTATTTATTATATAGGTTGAAAATATATTTGTTCTTTATATATAAAAATTTAAACACAGGAAAAACAGTGATAATTTTGGTTCTTTATCTTTCTAACATCACAGAATCACTGTTTTGATGTTTAGGCCTCTTCAAATTTGACTTTGATTTTGGTTTTCTTAGGACTGTAAGGAATTAGGGATTTAAGAATGGTAGGATTAAAAGAATTTTATTTAAATTCCTAAGACTTTGATATAAACAGGAGATGAAGGGACTATAGACAACCTGTAAAAGAAGCAGGAAAAAAGAGTCTTGCTAGTAAGTCCATATGAAGTGTAAACAGGTAGTCAGTGATTTAAATGAGGTCTATTTCTCTGCTTTGGAGTAAAAATTCAAAATAAATCTATTAGGTTTCTATGAAACTGAAAGAATATCTTAAATAAATTGGTGGGTCTGGTTTTTTTTTTTTGGTTATTTCATGCTTACTTGTAAAGTTCTCCTGAGATTTACCCCTAGAATGAGGCAGTCTGGAACTCCAGAAAGCTACGGCCTTATCATGCTTGAAGAACAAGTTGTTAGTTCCTGAATAAAAAAGTTTCCTCTAATCCACAAACATTGTATTTCCTCATAGTTTTTAATTCATTGCTATGCAAATCAAAACAGAACCTAGAACTCTCAGGCTTCCAGTGTATAGTTTTATGGTTCTTCATCTCTCATTCCTTTGCATTCAGATCTGTTCCATCCTGCTTCAGTGCCAGAAAGTGAGAGCTGAGAGATTAGTAAAACTTTTTGCCTTGGAAGGTAATTCTGCCTATTTAATTCCTAAATTTTCATTTCAAAGTGTCATTCCAATATTTTCTAATACAGTCATTCCCCATGTGACCCTTACAAGCATTATTCTCACTATTTCAGATTATTGAAGAACATTTGGTGAGTGTTTACCCCTCTTTATGATTCAGCCCAGTTATTCAGCTTATGTGAATTTTGGTTGGTTGGTTGGTTTTGTCTTTCTTCAGTGTTTTATAATACCAGTTCCTTGTATGAGATAACTTACCCAATACCAGATTAATGTAGTGACTATATCTTACAAATATTTTTTCCTGTTCTTCAAGTAATGGTGTCTTAGACCTAGATTAAGTAGGATCTGCCTGAAATAGCTGTTGCTTTTTACCTTTATGATTTGCATAAAAAGGAAGACAAAACAAGGTTGAAATAAAATCATATGTTCATTGATACTCATTGAATACTTAAAACACAAGGGTGCAACTTCTATGATTCATTTCAAATGTATGTGGGTGGTGCAGTCCTTGTACTTATTGTAACAATCTAAGAAATAATTACGGAGTCTCAAACTGGCCAGGACTGAATTATTACCAAGAAAATGCAAAGCATTAACTGTACAAAGGATACGATAGATCCCATTTGCCAGTTTTCTTTCTCTTTGCAGAGGTAATGAACACTGTAAATCTGCTTTACGTGGCTAAATTAATACAAAGCAGCTACCCAAACAGTGTAACATGTTTACTTACAGGAATATAGTAATTTACAAGGTAAGAACTTACTGCAATAGGGTCTACTAATAGACTCTTAAAGGAAGAATAAGTTTTGCACAATGGTGATTGAAATCTGCTGCTTCTTCAAACAGCTAAGAATTAACTAAGAAGCCTACTTCTGCAGAACTGTGATGTTCTTATATGAGCTCCGTACTGAAAAGTGCAATGGAATTTAACTTATAGAAAGAAAACAAACTTACAACTCCATTTATGAAATATGCATCCATCATAAGTGTATTGACTTTTGTTGTGGGCTAATCCTAGCTGGCAACTCAGTTTCCCACAGTTGCTCGCTCACACCCCTGCAGTGGAGTGGGGAGAGAGAATCAGAAAGGTCAAAGTGAGAACTCATGTGTGCAGATAAAGACAGTTTAATAGGTGAAGCAAAAGCTGCATGTGGAAACAAAATAAAAGAAGGAATTTACTCACTGCTTTGCAACTGCAGGCACGGGGCCTCCGTGCAACCTTCTATTCTCCAGGGTGAACCTTCTCAGCCTGTCTTTGGAGGGGAGGTGCTCCAGTACCCTTATCACTTTCTTGGCCCTTCTCTGGACTTACTCCTTTAGTTCCATGTCCTTGTTACTTTGAGGAGCCCAGAGCTGGAGGCAGCACTCCTGGTGGGATCTCACAAGAGCTGACTAGAGTGGGAGAATCCCCTTCCTCAGCATATGACCATGCTGCTTTTGATGCAGCCCAGGATGCCATTGGCAAGATAGATTTTGTGGTCATAAAAATATTGTATGCTATAGCTGCAGAACCTCATCTTGACTCAAAGAGCCCCACACAAAATAAAGGTAAGAAATCTAATTGACTTTAAAAAATATATTAGAGAATTATTTTTAAACTGTTAATAGTTTAAAGCATTAGATTGGTCCAAACACTATAGCATTCATTCTGTCTTGGTTTTATTTTAATGGTTGCTAGGGTCAGAAACGAGGTGCTGTAGGTTCCTTGTACATTGAGATTCCTCAAAAACCTAGCTCAGAGTACTTAGTACAGTAATTATGATTATTACTATTAGGACCATAACTTACTGTCCAGAACTTAAATTGTGATATCCTTGGTGAAAATGTCCTTTACCATAGCACAGTCTCACTAAACCAAATTTACACGTAGCAATAGAAGAGTAAAATGCTGAAAAAATAGTTTATTGATTCATGCTTTTACAGGAGGCAAAAAGGTACTGGCAAGACATGCTAAAGTTTAACACCTGAGAGTTATTATGTGTACTATCATGTTGGCAGCCTTGGCTGCAGCGACCATCAAATGGTGGAGTTCTAGGGCCTTAGGGCAGTGAGGTGCCTGCACAGTAAATGCTCTATCCTACAGTTCAAGAGAGAAGACTTTGACATCTTCAGGGACCTGCTTGATAGAGTAACATGGAATAAAGCACTGGAGGGAGACCTGGAGTCCAGGAGAACAGACTTTGTCCTCTTCTGGGATCTCCTTGATCCACAGGAAAAGCCTGATACAACAGAGGGGTTCAACAAAACTGGTTGTAGCAGGAAAGGTATTCTGTAGTTTTTATTGCATCTTTGAATTTGGATATAATGTCATGTATCCCTATCCATTGTTCTTGGACTGAAGTTTGTATATGCTTGAAAGGGACCGAAATGCCTATAGCAAACACAGTAGAATCTAACCACATTTCTTATTAGACTAGTACTAGCACTTACTAGTTCTAGTTTAAATATTCTAACATGTAAAACAGATTCTACTTATCCAATTCATGAAAAGATAAAAAATATCTCCCTATTAGAGCTTCAATGCTGGCAGAGTTTGGAAATCATTATTAACTGTCCCTTCCAGCTAAGATTTGGGACCAAAACTGGGAAGTTAACAAATACATACTCCTCATATCATATTGAATGTGTGAAAACATTACTTTTGTGATGTTGTTGTACATATAAAACATTTCTTCTAAACCATCTCTGCTCATCCTGTCCCACTTCATATAGTAGTTTGAAAATTTGCATTGGGAGATATGGATCTCACAATATGCTCTAGACACTCAGAGACACATTTGAAAATTCACACACAACCACATTGCAGATCTAAATTGGTTGTGGTAATATTTAGCTTAAATATATCCATATTATTAAAAAAGCTTACAAACATAACAAGGTTTTGGATACTCTTAATATTTATTGTAAAGCAAGAAAATTCCTTTGCATGGGACTTTTTATATCTAAGGCAAGAAAGTGCCATTTTAGTACAAAACATAAACTAGCATCAGGTACAGTGATAGTGAATGTTTAAATTCCCTATAACCAGCCCTAAGTATATTTTGTTTGGTATTGATTTCTGTGAAGTGGAATCTTTGACACAAGTATTAAAATTCTATATGTGGGACACTTTAGCAGCAAAAGCTCACTTGGTAGACTTAAATTTGCTATCCTTATATCTTGTTAGTATGTGGAAAAAGGGATGGGAAGGCTAAAAGGTTATGATAGTTTTGTACATAAGCATGTCAGGATAATTCGTGTATCTGAGGTACAATCACAACAGTTGCAGGAGATGCCACAAATATAACACAGCAGTTATATTCTGGTTTTACGAGTAAACTATGGCCTATAGATATATTTTCAATTCATCCTCAAACTCTATTGAACAATTTATTTACTTTGGCTACTCAGCAGGAAGAGGATTTGGCCATCCAAGCACAAGCAACTTCAGTTACCATGCCCCAAAAAATTTTCACCCAACTCAAAAAAAAAAAAAAGCATAATTGTACTATTCTTCCAGTTTAGATTAATCTATTTTAATACATGAAACTCAACCACAATCAAAACCCCCTTCCCTTCCCACACTTGTAATGAAGTCCAACAGCATGCGTTGCAGTAGGAAGTAATCAGCACATTGCATCAAGCAGTGATCTGCTTCAGCTTTTTCTGTTCTCAGTTACAGATCATATTTTCAGATTAGTTTTACTGGAGAATTTTAATTGGTGGTCCTGTAGTCCTTTGAACAGGATTTTATTGTTCAAATATGGAAAAACTGTCTTCACGTTGTCAGGTAGCGTGAAAGGATTGCCCTTAACCTTGCAGCCTGCTAAGCAATGGAACAGGAGATAAATAAAATGGAGCTTGAAACAGATTACATCTGCTCTTAATACAAAGGGTCAATTAGCTATGTCATCCACCTGCAGACAGTTCTGTTCTTTTGCACAATCAGTAAATTACTTTTTCCAGGATATTGTATCAACGATTGGGAACAGCCACCTCCAATTTTGGGCTTACTAAGAACTTGTGTGGTTACTGCAAAGGATTAATTTTACTCCTTTTTGGATAACAGAAAGAAATTATTTTTGCATCAAATTCTCTGGATGCTTCCTGCATTTCATTTACCAAGCCTCTTTATTTTTTGTCTCCCTAATAATAAAAAACACAGTGCTGTTTTTCATCTTTATGAAATCTGCATGCCAAATGTATTTATTTGCTTGAGGAGGACTATTTCAACAGCAGTAAGACTTAGTGGCCTTGGAGAGACGAGCTTTATTCAGCATTCAGCAGAGGAACTTGAACTGCCTGCATCTGTCTCATTATATAGGCTATATGCAGTAAGCCACAGTGTCTAACAGCTGCTGATGTTAGGATTAAGGGGAAAATATTTAATTTGATGCAGAGACACGTATGTCATGATTTCTGCTGTAGCTTCTACCTGCTCCCAAGGGTGCATGCTAGATATATGGCATAACACTCAAATCATTTAATTGTGTCAACAAAATATGGTGATGTTTGTTTAAAACAAAAATTAGTTTTGCAATAAAATTGATTAGTTGATGGTTACTTCACTGTCACTGTGTTGATAGATAAAAAGACTAAATGATTTTGTTTAATCTTCGGGGAGGGTGAAGAATTCTGGTGAGACCAGGGCAAATACACAGAACATAAACTTGAATTAGTCTTCCTGTTTAGTGAATCAATAAAACAACAGGGAAGTCTGAAGAGTAACCCAGATCATCTATCAAAATGGGTTTGTGCTCCTATTCTCACTGCCTTGTAAACAAGTGCCTTTAGCATTCTAGTGACCATAAGCACCCAAGACAAAAGGACAGAAATAGTTTTCAGTTTGCAAGTGTACTGCCAATGACAAAAACAAGGAAAGATGAGAATTGAGCAAGCTGCTTCCCAGAATCTCTAAACTAGATCATACTAAAATTCCCAGGTGACAACTCATGTAATATGAAGATAATTCTTTGCTATCTGTAGTAATTAAGAGAGTATTTTATGCAGAATGCTAATAAGATTACATAAGGGAGAAGGTATATCTTAGATTTGAAAAAGGTGGTAAATAAAATAAGGCAAGAAAACACAATTATGCCAATAATGAAAGCTTGGTTTTCTCTATCAGAAATCACATCAGGAATCACAGATACAGCACTGTGAGAAAACCTGAATCTGATAATAATTCTGACATAGTGGATTTGTAATATTTTCAAATCCATAAGTGATGAGTTGTAATTAGTTAGATAAGGTGGGTTATGAAAAAGTAATTAATCTACTGAAACAGCTCAAATTACTATTGCTTTTTACTTTTTTTGTCGTAAATTGTGCACTAGTTCTCTTTTAAGCAATACAATACCAGTAAAATAACTGTAACAAGGGTGAACAGCAAGAGCTATGCTGATAAGAAAGAAAATGCTGCTCAGGAGCATAAATTGCTTCTACGGCTTCCTTGAAAAGGCAAATGTCTATGTGACCCTAGATTCCTCCTTGCTACAGATTAGGTAATGCGCACTTTACACACAATCACTTCTTTGGTCTTGAGGATGAGCTGTATTTTTCATGACAATACCCTGAAAAAAAATCATAGATGATGGTATTGCATGTGACAATGAAGAGTGAACATGTGTGACAATGCAGTGGTTAGGGAGCAAAGGTACACTCAAGAAATGAATGACACATTGACTATATGTGTAGAAGTCACCAGCTGCTTCATTCCTACTTTTAATCCAGCGAGGATGACAAGACCAAAAATAGTTGCCAAATTAAGATGTTTAGTAGTCTACATGTACTGAACTAAGGCTCTAATTCCAATTCCTTGTGGACAGATTATCCTTACCGTATCTTTCACCCTTGCTAGTGGATTACTACTGTTCTGCTGAACTTTTGGGGATTCTGTATGTAACTGATATATTTTAAGGAGAATTGGAAAGGCAACGTGCAAAGACACTTTTGTCCAGAGCATATGGAAATGAAGAGACTTGCCTTCTTTTTGTGCTGATCTTGTATACACCTTGTATGTAATTTTTTCACTTCTGCTTCCACCCTTCCCTCCCATCTATGAAATCAATCAGTCGCTTTCTGTTCTGTGCAAGCTGCCAAGAGGTCACCAAGTAGAAAATACGGCGTATGAGCTTAACGTTGTATTATTACATCTCATAGGTCATCAGCAGACACACAGAAAAACTTTTCTTTAGGTGCTACTTTTGCAGTCCTTTGTTTAAGCTCCTATTTTTCTTAGCATTTTTAAAAAAAAGCTGTTGCTACAGTAACTAGAATAAATGTGGGGAGGGAATAAAGTAAATATAAATGTTAAATGGGAGAGGGAAAGACAGAAAGCCTCTTGCTACTGAAGCACAGATTATAAATTAGTGTTGCTATGCTGCAAAACAGAACAATTTTGTGGAAGACATTTTTTTGCCAGAAATAAAAGCCTAGCCAAGCGACATTTTGAAGCATGTCATTACCCTCAGGGTGGAATCTGGCAAAAGAGTCAAGTTGTTTTGCATGTTACCTTTGAAATTTTGTGTTTTTAAATCTTAGCTTGTGCTTTATTGAGATGCAATTCCAAGCACACATAAAGGCAAACTGCTAAAACAGCTATAAATGGTTATTTTATTTACTGTTTGATCGCCTCCCCTGTAACCACTGATTTCTTTCTAACTATTATAACTGTAGTTTCTTGCATTCAAAGTGGTTCCCCAAGGACAACAAAGGAAACCAATAAATTCAAAGGCAATAGTGTGAAATGAAGTATGTTTGGCCTTTTATATGCATGTAGCAGCCAGCTATACAAAATTTATGCTTTAATCTGTCAATTAAATAAGCAGCACGAACTTTTTCTTAGTGACTAAATAACATCCTAATACTGTCCAATGTTTGGTGACAAAGCTCTAATAGGCCACAGTGGTGCAATAAGGATGACTAACAACTGATTGTGGGTTATTTGATTACCATGTAAGCAATGCAGGATAAGCACCGCACGTGAATGAAACTACCACAACAGCAATTTGTAAAACTCCTGCAAGAAATTAATTTTAGAATTATTTATTAACACTTTGGAAGAGAGAGTAGGATTGGGTTAGTTTTCACATGTTACTTACTGTCTTCTTCTTCTTCCCTCTGCCCTACTCCATTTCTTTTGTTTCTACCATGCATCAAATTTCTTGTGTAGGTTATCAGGTGATAACAGATTCTCTTTGAATGCTTATCTTACCACTGCATATTAATTCAAGCTTGTATCCTTGTGATGAGCATTATCCTAACATGAAATTATTAATGGTTTTTGCCTGAAAGAGATTCATCCCTATTAGGATTTCAGAAAAAGATGTCATTTTTAGTTTTAATTAAATGGCCTGTTATTCAAAGACAGTTGAATTGGTGTTGTCTATAAACATGAAGTGTTAGCGGAATCTCTGAAGTCTTAAATGCTAGCAAAAAAACCATTTTTAAATATCAGATCCCTGAGATAAGAAGACTCAAGATAAGCATATGTGAGAGTTGGGGATACATATAATAATAGAAAATTAGAATTCATAGAAAATTAATATATTGGTGTTTATAAAAATGAACAAAAGCTACAATACTTAATTGCCTGAAACATCAATGTAATATGAAATCATAAGACATTGTACATGTCCTGCCTTAATTATAGTTACATATTCTGATTTTCATCAGCATTGTATCAGACTGAGGCAAAAAATTTCTGCAACATAACTCTGTAACAAAGGAACACAGTACAATGCAGGTGAAAAGAGACATAGCTCTCATGAGTAAGATGAAAAAATGCCAAAGTGATCATAGCAGTGCAGTTAAATAAGTAGGATTTCTGAACATAAGTCCATCAAGCAATACAGTAATTCTGTATGAAGCAACACTGATAATAGAGATCTTAGTTTTTGTAAGAAAGTGGAAAGGCTCTTAATGATTGCTGCATTAACTAATTTATTAGTAGAGCGTGTTTCTCTTAATATGTTGAAATACTGATATAATTTTAAATGTGCTTACTCTAAGAATTTTTCCGTGAATTGTTCAGATTTTAGTCATACCATTTAATGGTTAAAGAGCAGGTTCAGCAAATGCATAGCTAGAGAGTAATTTTTTTAAGGTGCCATTAATACTGCCTTTCAAACATTTCATTACTTGAATCAGTGTTATGCCTTAGAAAGTGAAAACTGTGCTTCCTTGAAAACCTTATCATCACTAAATAATAATTTTTTTTCACCCTTAGCAGTCTATAACATTTTCTTTAGAACTGCTGGTATGTAATTTTGAAGGTATTTTTTTCGTAAAATCAGACATTAAAAAACATTCTTTTTATATGTGGAAGCCCATTATGATACATCCAGCAGACACCCAGTTAGGTCAAGTTATTTAGGAAAAAAATGGGCATGGGAGAGTCCTCCCAAAATGCATATTGCTGGAAGAACTCCAGTTTATCTTCCAAAAACACTGAATGAAAATTATAAAAATTAGAAATTAAAAACATCATATCTTATGCAAAAATTTCTCCATTTTTGAAATTTTCTAAATATTTGAGCTCTTTGGAGTCTTAACACCTTCAGTGAATCAGCCCAGAAAATTATATTAGGCATTGCACCAACAGGATTTTTTGTATCCCTGTGTTCTCAAAGATACGAATGTTTTTTAAAAATATTTCTGATTTTAAAGACTTCCACGAGTTTTAGAGAAATATAAAATAAAAATAAAGCATTTCTGAAGGTTTTGCTCCTTCTGAAGAAGGAGCATTTCTCCTCCTCTTGTGGACACATTTCAAAGTGTGTTTTTTTGAAATAGGAAGAAAATACAGTTTGACTGAGAAGTACTGAGTCCTGCTTTGGTTAGCATTTATGGAACTAATTTCTGAGTCTGATAGCTTTTCCTCTTCAGGAAATCTCAACCTGGGTAATCAAAAACTGATTGTATGCCACAGCACTGAAAAATGACTGGTGAAGCACTTCTGCACAGCCCTTGTCCATTCTTCAGAGTGAGTCACAGAGTAACTCAGACTTTCACAGTCTAGTGCCATCATCCTTTGACTAAAATAGGCTTTTTCACCCTAACCTGCTGTACTCAGTATCTGCTTTTTTATTCATCCAGCCTCCAAGATGAACTCAACATTAGATATTGTTAAAAATAAGTAGCTCTAAAGCCTGGGGAGGAGGGAAAGGAATAGGGCTAACATTTCTCTGCATCAGTGATGGTACTAAAGATTTCCTTTTGCCTTTGTAGCTTAAAAAGTTACATTTTACTGTCTGAACCAAAGCCTCACCTAATGTTTAAAAAGAAGAGAGTGTTAAGTAATTTGCAATAACAAAAATATATTCTTAATGAACCTTGTAATGAGCCTTCTTACTGAAACTGTTTCTATACCTGAAAAGAAGCTCCAATAGTTAACACATCACTGCCTATTGTATATGAAACATAAACCAAAGAAATCCCTAATACATCCCACAAGAAGACTAGATTAAATGGATTTTCAAAATGAGATTGTAAAAGTGATCTTAACTGCAATATCTTACTGAAGTTATTATTGTGTTGTGGGCTTTTAAGATACCATGCTCCATATGGTATGTATGTCATTCTTTATCATGGGGAAAGCCATAATGCTATTACTGTTATCTCAATTTGCTAATTTTATTCACCTCCAAAAATATGCAGTTATGAGTTCATATAATTAATAAATACATTTAATTTCAAATAACCAAAAGTTTCAAGCATAGTAACCTGGTTCTGGAACACATTTCTAGTAGTATTAGTGCAGCAAAACACTAGCTAGAATGGAGCTAGATAAATTAAAGGAAGGGATTAGATTATGTGGTTCCCTATGATAGCAGGGTCCTGGACCTGATAACCCAAGATCGTTTCTAGTTCTATCTCCTGTAGAAAAAGAAAGATACTGATCTGGTGGATTAGTGAAGCAACCTTACCTTAGAGAAAGAGTAAGAGCTAGATTGTATCACAAAGTCATAGCAGGTATGGTTCAGAAAGCCTGATAGAAAAGAGGTACGTAAGCCACAGTGCAGAGGAAGATCTCTCATCCCTTACCAGTACAACATTCCCCATGTTCCCAAACGTTTTGCTGATCCTTTCCTTCCCTACCTAAAATGAAGGAAGAAACATCTAACCAATTGAAGCAGATTTTTTCTTAGTAAAATCTTAATTTGGAACTAAACACTAACCCCAGTGATCATAAAGACACTTATGCCTATCCACAACTGACTCAAAAATTTTAAGTGTTAGATTGATTTATTTCATGTTTCTTTTCTACTGATCTGCTTAAATACTGCAAAGGAAAAATATGTGTTTACACAGCTGAATGGGAAAACAGAGAAGCCACATATAACAGCGTCTCAGCTGTCCTGTGCAAACCATTTCTAGTTCCTAGTGAACTATTGCTCAGTGGAATTGATGACTGGATTTGGTACTGCTTCCATGATACAGACTAGATACTGAAAATAATACAGTGCTTCACTGTGGTGGCATATTTTGAAAAAAGCAGCAGCTGCCTTTTTGTCCAACCTCTGAAGAAAAGTTGGAGATTTTCTTCAAAAATCACCTATTTAATTTTAATAGGCCATTAGAATCTCTGTAGCTTTTTTAGTGATCATAGGCAGAGATGAAGTTACCAAGAGTCATAGCTGTTATGGATGGTTTTTAAATCAGTTTGAGCATTCTTTGTTCATACTTCAAATTCTTTTCCAGCCCCTCTAATTTCCTTTCCTCTTTTCATTCAAACAAAAATTCCATTCCATAAAAGTCAGCCTTTTACACGTGATAGTTTCCTTTACTTTCTCAGTGTGCTGTGATTGGTAGGGGTAGGCTATTTGGACCATTTTGTTTTCTTCTTGAATTGTAGGACAAATTTGCTTGGGCTTTGATTTAAAAAAAACTACTTCAGAGTCTTCAATCTATTGGTAAATTTCATTATTTTTGGACTGTTATTTTTATGTTCTTCCTCCCCTCTTTATGTATTCACCTCTCATGAATTTGAACATTCACAAGCTAGATTTACTTGCAGTAAGTGCTATTGTAGTAGCATCATTTATATCCTTCCTGTTCCTGTCCCCAGAGGTAGGACACAAGCATTTGTATTACTTTGAGCCAAGTGTACTTTTGTATATCTTAACCTTATCCAGTTTCTCTCTTTTTATTCTACATGTTAGTCTACAACACTTTTCATTTTCATTACCTGACTTCATTATGATTGTTTCAGGTTATGCTGCCTGTGCAATTTCCTTCTTCAGAGAAATTCCCCAGTTCCTAACATACCTGTTGCTCTCCTGTATACACCATTGCTTCGTTCACACATTTGGGTTTCAAATCTCTACCTACTCTTCAGCTCTTGAGTAAAGACCTGACAGGATTCTAAGAATGTGATTTTTGAGGCTTTAGTCTTAGTTCTCCTGCCTAAGAGTCAGAATTTATCTTCCAAAAGCTAAGGCTCACAAAAGCACTTCATTTTTCCATGCTTAATCATTCCTTTACCCCCAATTTATTCTTCAAGAAAAGACAGCAGTTGTCTGCATCAACAATTTACAGGTTAGAGCAATAAATTCTGTGATGTTGAACACTTTGTGTAGGAATCATGAATCAAAGAAAAAGTAACCAATAATGAACCACACAGTGAGTCCCAGATAACTCAGATATTCAGTTCATGTTAAAATTGACCATTCATTGTTATTTTCTTTGGACTAAGAGCTATTGAAGTAGAGATATGCCTTCTTATTTGACATCACATGAGCCTTCTTATCTAGAATGCTAAACTGACTGATCATAAAGGTAATTTCTGACTTAAAGAGCTACAGTTCTAGGAATTACTGTAGGTGATGACAACATGTAGCAATTGCTATTCTAGATCACACAGAACCAATAAATCTGAAGTTAGGAGGTCTGATACGGCATTAAAAGTGCAAGTAATCCACCAGAGAACAAAATTTGGATTTAAATGAGTGAAAATTTATTGAAAGCAACTATAAATCTGCCATCTTTTTAACTCAGTCTTCCTGCCTCCCACTTTCTCTCTTTGTACAAGAATACATCCCAGACTGAAAGTAGGAAAACCATGTAAAGGGGCTGCATTTGTTTGGAGGAAAGAATTAACTTCTTAGGAAAGACTTAAACGTCACAGGTACTCAGGAAAAATTTTGATGCTGCAAAATCTGGAAAACAGGTTCCTAGAAATGAGTTAAGGAGGGTGAAATTGTCTGTTTATATATTCAGTGGAAATTGACTGTCCACGCAATTAACCTAAAGGAGAAGCAGGAAAATCAGATCAAACTGCACAGGTCTGCATTGCAGAAATGTTCAATATATTTTTAATTGTTTAATCGGTGTTGACAATACTGACATTTACCACCTGGTTAAGGTCAATGGTCTTCAAATACTTGTAAATAGCAGGAAAACAAATTTTCTATAAACTCAACAGTTTTACAAAATAAGTGCACACATATTAACCTCAGCAGTTTTAGAACATGCTATTTCTTTATTGTTTCTTGTTCAGTCATCATGCATTGCTACTGTTTAGTTCTAGGTTTGAAAAGAAAACACTGGACAAAAAGTAAAAATATGTCTTCCTGGATTTAAATAAAGTCAATTTATACTGTAAAAACACGAAACCAGTCAGTATTGGGTATTACTATATTAGTATTGGACATACTAAGTCCACACGCACAGAATTCTAGGTAGTCAATACTTTTCATTTCCTTGGGTGTAATAGATACAATTTTATACTCAATACACTCAAGCCACATATTGATAAAACTGATTTCTGAAGCCAAACTCAGGATTTAAATGGCTTGTGTTATCACAAGCTACAAAGAAAAACGTGGGATTAAAAACCTATTTTGACTCAAAAGTGTGCTTTGACTTACCCTGTCTTCTTTGTTGCCCTTCTCCAACGATGTAGATTCCCCAATAGCTTCTTACTGCATTCTTGGTCTTTCTCATGCATTAGCAGAGCAGTTTGTTTTCTGTAAAGCTCCGGGCTACTAAGAATTCCCTCAGCTATTATTGAAACACAGAGGAATGAATCCCTAACATAATCACATCTGACACCAACCACATTGGTGTTTAGTTGTATGTCTGCACTCTGTAGCTACAGTAGCTAATTTATATAATGAGGTAGAGAATTCCCCTTACCCTATAAATATAAGACATGAGAAAGTTCTCATGAGCACAAAGTAAGAAACAGCTACATGTAGCTGGTAAGCTAGGGCTTCCTGAAACAAAATTGCTTCAATTTTGTGTGTTAATTATTCAATATTTGCAAGTGTTTGATGTGGCAGATGAGAAAATGTGTCTGTGTCAACCTGTTTTTGACACATTTTGCTTTGTGAATGTGCTTCTGTAATTGCCTTCAGAGATTATGTATTATATTTGATGCTGGAGACTGTTTACATGTATAGCTAGGTCAGAGAACAGAGTTCATTTAGAATGTGGTGTCTGTGTCCTTATTTTCAACAAAATATAAATTTATCACCCTATAATCAACTTTCAAGAGTCATTAAGGAACACTTCCCAAAAGAGCAGTGTAACTGGTTTTTTCAGAAATTCTCTTTTGCACAACTCTCAACTCTTTTGATCAGAGAAGATTATGATCTCACTGATTTTTTCCTGTCCAATATAACTTCTTAATCTGCCTTTTATTACGACTTCTATAAAATGAGAGGTTAAATCCTGGTTTGCTTTAGCTTCAAGTGTTTCTTTATTTTTTTAAATAATATTGTGGTGGTTTGACCTTGACTGGATGCCAGGTAGCAATGAAAGCCGCTCTATCACTCCCCCCCTCCTCTGGACAGAGGGACAGAAAATAGTATGATAAAAAGTTCATGGACTGAGATAAGGACATGAAGAGATCACTTACCTATAACCATCACAGGCAAACCAAACTCCACTTGGGGAAATTAGTTGAATTTGTTGCAAATATCATAGAGTAGGATAATGAGAAGTAGGACCAAATCTTAAACACACCTTCCCCCTGCTAGTCCTTATTGGGCTTAACATTATTCTTGACTCTCTAACTCCTTCCCCAAGCAGTGAAGCAGGGACAAGGAATAGGGGTTACAGTCAGTTCATCATGTTGTTTCTGCCTCTGCTTTCATGGACACTTTCATGGAGACAGTCCTCCATGAGCTTCTCCAGTATGAATCCTTCCCATAGGCTACAGTTCTTCATTAACTTTTCCAGAGTGGGTCTCTTCCACAGGCTGCAGTCCTTCAAAAAAAGCCCACTCCAGTGTGGGTTCCTTGTGGTATCACAAGTTCTGCCAGGAAACCTGCTCCAGCATAGGCTGCTGTCTTCACAGGTCCTCTCAGGACCCCACTCCAGTGCAGGCCTCCCATGGAGTCACAGCCGCCTTTGGGCATATCCACCTGCTCTGACACGGAGTTCCCACAGGCTGCAGGTGGATCTTTGCTTCTACAGGGACCTCCATGGGCTGCAGGGGCACAGCCTGACTCACCATGGGCTGCGTCATGGGCTGCAGCTGATGGACTCAGCCTTGACCAGAGGTGGATTCATCTTGGAGCCAGCTGGCATTGGCTTGGTCAGACACAGAGAAAGCTTCTGGTAGTTTCTCAGAGAAACCACACCTGTTCACCCACCACCAACTCTGGTTACCCAAAACTTGCCACACAAACCCAAAAATATGTTTCTATTTTGCAAATTATATGTGGTCAAATATGTGCTTGTGAGCACTGAGGTTGTGTTGGGATAGTAACATTTCCACTTCCGTCCCTGTAAAGCTGTCTTGGGTAACAATATATCTGAGAAACAGCCACAAACAGGCTGAGAGCCCATAAGAACCTCATGAAGTTCAACAAGTCCCAGTGCAAGGTCCTGCACTAGGGTTGGGGCAATCCCAGACATGCATAGAATCTGGGACAAGAACCTGTTCAGAGCAGCTCTGTGGAGAGGGAGTTGGAAGTTCTCATGGACAAAAATTTGGATATGAGCCAACAGTGTGCATTCGCAACCTAATAGGCCACCTGCATTCTGGGCTGCACCAAAAGAAGCAAGGCCAGCAGGCTGAGGAAGGTAATTGTCCTCCTCTCCCCTGTCCTTGTGAGACACCACCAAGAGTGCTCTGTCCGGGTCTGGAGTCCTCAGTACAAGAAATGTGGACCTGTTGAACCAAGTCCAAAGGGCCATTAAGATGATCTGATGGCTGGAACACCTCTTCTATGAAGACAGGCTGAGAGAACTGGGGTATTTCATCATGGAGAAGCAAAGGCTCTTGGGAGACCTCATTGCAGCCTTCCAGTACTTAAAGCTTATTAAAAAGAGGAGTGACTTCAACAACGTGTAATGATATGACAAGGGAGAAAGGCTTTAAACTGAAGGAGGATAGGTTTAAATTAGATATTAGGAAGAAATTCTTTACTCTGAGGGTGGTGAGGCACTGGAACAGGTTACCCAGAAAAGCCAGATCTCCTATCCCTGGAAGTGTTCAAGGCTGGGTTGGATGGAGCCCTGAGCAACATGATCTAGTGAGATGAATCATGGCTATGACAGGATCTTGGAACTTCAAGGTCACTTCCAACTCAAGCCTTTTGTATTATCTTATTATCATATGGTTTTAAGCCCATATTGCTCTCAAATATTTTGATTGCTGACCTGTCAAAGTTTTCTTGTAGCAACACAACACTAAATTTTTGTTCTTCACTACTTGTAAAACCCTCTTACTTTTGACAGTTCCACTCAGCCCTTTAATATTTATAGAAATCGTTATGGTTGGCTGACACATACCAACACAGTTTTCCAGACCTTAAGTACTTAATTCCATGTCTGTCAGCATAAACCTTGCTGATATTTTTTAATTTGTGAACATCTCTGGATGACATAAACAAAAATATTTTTTACAATGACCTTTATGTCTTTTACGATAACATCCAGATTATTTTTGATGTTTCTTAAAGTGTCAGAAAAAAAATTTCAACCTTATGTTTGGTTTTGTGGGCTTCTAGACCCAAAATATTTTCATGATCTTTAAAACTTTCTTTATGTGGAGTCTGGGGTTTTTTGTGTTCCATTTTCCTAATTTACCTTAATCCCTTCAATAAATCTTGTGCTCTTGCTTGAGCACCAAACTCTCATTTAAGGGTGCCCATTTGGGGCACACTCAACTGCAGCTTTCAGTGATGTGCTGGCATTAAACCTTTTCCAGGAGAGACAGGTAACTGAGACAGCTGCTCAGAGCTATGCATCAGCAGCCTGCCATCAATTTTTCAGTTTTACATAGTATCATCTTTCTGCTTTTATTTTTAATCTTAAATCATGTAATTTCTTCCTCACTATAATTCCTGGATTTTTTGTTGGTCTTAAGTTTTTTTTCCCCATCTTTCCCACTCCCCATTTTTTTCCTATTATATAGTTTAATATAAACTAAAGAAACACTTTCAAAGTTGAAAGCATTGAATAAACATGTGAAACAAATATTTCACAAAGAGGTACATGTAGTTCCAACTTCTTGTATCAAAATAGACATAATTGTTTTCTTTGGACTTATTTAATAAGTTATTAGGAGATACATCACACAAATGAATCAGTATCCAGTATGGGTCTCAATTTACCTAATTTTCTCTAAGAGGTCACCATACCATTTAATTTATCTATTGAGACTTTTCTATAGTAAATGGAGAGAGCCCAGTACCTCCAGGGGATAATTCATCTCAATAAATGTAGATGTCTAGGGCAGATAGAGCAATTCTTTCACTGGTGGTACTACCTGTGAATTCAATCACTAATCAGCTTTAAATTTTTCCCAAGAGTTGTGCTATTTTGGGCTGAAAGAACAATGTCCAAATAATGCAGACCAATGCCATAATGTCACTTTCTTGTTTGTTATTTCTTTGCTGACTCTGGATCTTGGTATAATACAAAGCTTATCCTAAGGGCATGTTCTATATCATGAGAATTCAGAGTTTCAGATTTTCAGTTAAAAGAGCCAGCCTATTGTTTATAGGTTAGGAGTCTCCCGAGCTTTGAAATTTTTTTCTGACAGATTAGACACTTGATGAAATGTTCTTTTCAGAAGTCCATAGGTGAACTGTTTTTTCTAGGACCAGAGAAAAAGTTCCATGAAAACAACTTATATTCACGTAAACATTTTCTTTTCAATGTCCTAAAAATATTAAAAAGACAATTAATGTGAAAAATGAATGCTTTATACTGTAAGAAGTGAGAGCCTTTTTGGATATCAACCTCATTAAATTCTCATTATTTACAGATGAAATGGTTTGAATTATCCTTGTAAATTTTTTTCCTGATTTACTGTTTCTTCCATTATTCTTATCAGCAACATTCTCGTCAGTTTAAGTGCTTAAATTTATATTGAGTATTTAATTATTTTGACAGCTGATAACAATATGTTAAATAGGAAGTAGGTTGAATTATTTGAATAATTACCTGAATTGCATCAGGAAACGAATTAAACAAAACCCTTTAAAAGAAACTACGTCAGTAGTATTCCAAAGAGATAAATATATTGGTTTTCAATCCAGTCACAACAGAATTAAAGTCTGATCCAAAGCCACTGAAATCAATAGGAGCATTTCCACTGAGCTGGCCTTGGATCAAGCTCCTGATGCAGAAAGCAAAAAATCGAAGCTCCTTTATCTGTATTCATTGCACATGCAAAAATAAAGGAGCTTCATCTTGTACTCAAGTGAAGACAAAGAATCTTGATCTTGCATAAACTACTGTAACTTCTGTTCACACAGAACCTTGTTCAATCCAGTAATGACCTGTTAGACATAAGAAGTTTGAAAATAGAGTTTCTAATAGTTCAGAAAAGAATTAATAGTTCAGAAAAAAATTTTCTTAACATACTTTTAAACCATTTTCCACTAACAACAGAATGACTAGTCACTAAATTTAGACTCTACTTTATTCCTTTTCAATATAGATGTTGTGTACTGCTAAACATCAAGGAAGCCACCAAGTTACCACAATGAAATGAGATTATATTACACACATGTAATAAATATAAATATAATTTTTTAAAACTATGTAAAAAATGCAATCTATGATTGCAATATGGAAACAAAGAAACTACAAGGACCTGAGGGCCAGGGACAATTTAGGACAGCATAGTGTCACTGGTGAAATGTTTGGATATTCAAGATAAGATCCTCCTTCACAGTACATTTAACTATATTAATATTTCCACAGATTCCTAGGGTAAATCATTGAGTCTCTTGGTAGTTTTAACAACAAATGTTGTCTCTCTTCCTTAGTGTTACGTACCTCATGATATGTAAAGCCCGAATTCTTCACTAAGACCAAATTCTTTAAGTATTTAAATTTTGGTGAGTAGCATGTCTCTTCTGATAGATTTAATTCTAAAATTTCCCCTGGATTTTTTTTAATGAGTTGTTGTTCCAATGATAAACCATTTAAACCTCATTCTATTATGTACCCTGGCAAAAAAATCACAAGAGGATACTGGGTAGGAAAGCATTAATTGTGTGAGTTCTTAATTTCTTTTTTTCATTCCAGAACCCATTTTATATTCCAAGCCCTCAAAAATTATAATGTACAGTCATAAACAGCATTTCCTCATATGATTCAGAGAGACCCTATATAGTGTTCACAAATTGGACTGCAAGCTAGTGGGAATAAAGTCTCTAGTTTTCCTCTTTGGTCTCTGAGAGTGGAGAAATGCCTTTTGTAGCATCTTAAGACCTGCCTAAGCAAATGATCCTAGGCCGATTCTGCATCAAAAATTCTCCAAAGAAATTTCCTCTTGATGGATATGGATTCATTCATAGCAAATCCCACTCTTCTTCCTTTCTCAGTTTAGCAAAAATCATGAGGGTATACCACAGATTGCAGAGAGAATTTCCAAGGCAGTAAGTGTACAGAATTGTGTCACAAAATTTCTACTGGTCTAGAGACTGATGGTTCATTTTACAGCTGATGGGACAATTTTTAAGTCTGTTACAGAATAATGCATATGTGACCATAAATTTTTGTCTTCCAGACACTTGTGTGATGAACATTCATTGAAATGCATATGAAAAATTGTATGTATGTAGGTGGGAAATTAACCAGATTTTAAAAATATTGTTATGATTCTTGGTGATTCATATCCTTCTTTATAACAAGAAATAAATAAGCAGCTGATAGTCTAATATGATTAACAGACAAAAATAAAACCTTTAACCCTTTTTTGTTTCACCACAGGCTTATGATGACTAGGTATTTGTACTATTTTTCATTTCTCTATAAACTTTTTATGATCTAAAATGCCCTGTATCTATAATACTGAGAACATTGTTATAAAATGCCATGCTAGCCTTCTTGTTTGAGACAGCAATTTTTAATTTACAAATGTACTAAATAATGGTGTCACAAATCCTTATTTTTTTATTGTTGTTTTCCAGGTGAGCCCAAGGTTTTGATATTTAGTCCAAGGGTCATACTGATACCCAGAGACAACCCAAAGCCCTTTCTAAATTTTCTGTGTTGCAGGAATCCTTAGAGTCAATTACAGCTTTATGTCCTGTCTGCCCACTTCCATTTATAATTACTCTTTGTGCATTTAATGCATATTTGTTTCAGTGGTTGTCTATTGTCAAATAAAACATACAATTACGTAGCTTTATGGACTCTAATGCCTCAAATAAAAATAAAAATATAGATATAGTGTCCCATGCCAACTAAAAAGCAGTAAAGAGCTTTTTAATTCTAAAATCTAAAATTACATACATGACTTATAGAAAACATTTTGAATATGCACCACTTGTCATGTATTCATATGACATTTTCTATTAAAGATGACACTTTCATTATTTTTTATTTTAAGTGAGTAGTGATCTTCAGTTCAAGTACCCTGTCTCTGATTATAATGGATGGTCTTACTTTAAATGAAAATTTGCTCCTGTCATACAGAAATCTACTATTATTACATTCTATTGAAATAACATATTAACATCAAGAATATTAAATGAAAATACAGTGAGTATGGGAAACCTCTTTTTTTACGCTAGTTTAAGAGGGTTTTTTTCAGGTATTTTGAAGTGTCAATAGCTGTGCTGGAAAATAGATGGCTGCTCAAAGCTTCTAAAGGAAAAAGATAAGAAACTATTTTATATCCATGTAAAGGCACTAAGGCTTCTTTCAGGGTCCTTTTTTTTTGGCTATTGACTTCTTAGAAAGGAAAATTAGATGTTCCAAATTTTTGACAAACCACACACTCACCAGACACTAAATCTACCTAAAATTCAGCACAGATTTACAATACAATAATTTTATAATCAATTTTATATGTGTTATATTAGACAAACCATTTTGTACTAATTCATTGGTTTCATATTGCAGTTCTCCTACTGGAAAAAAATTCTGCATAAGTCCAGCCTCCTGCTTAATCTCCTCCTTAGCTGTATTGTTAGGCTGCTACCAGGTCTCTCTCAAACCACCTCTTGTCCTGCCAAGCAACCCCAATTCCCTCCGCTGCTCCTCACAGGCCATGTGCTCCATACCCCAATTACCTTGGTGGTTCTCTGGAGTTTACCACAATTTTCCCTATAAATTGTACTCCAGTTTTCTTATAAGACCCAAACTGCACACAGTACCTAAGTGTGGGCTAAGAAGTGTCATGTATAGGGAGATAATAACTTTCCCCAAAATATTGGCTGTACTGCAGTGAATACAGCCCCAGATACAGCCCCTGATGACCTTCTCTGCTGCCAGGAAATGATGTTGGTTCATGTTCAGGTCATTTTCTTCCTGAAAGCCCCAAGGTCTTTGCCACGGAGTTGTGCCTGAGCTAGTCAGTCTCCTGCCTGCATTGTCTCAAGAGGGTCTCACTTCCCAGGTGCAGGACTCTGCATTTGCCTTTGCTAAATTTCGTAAAGTTATCCTATAAGTCCATTCCTCCAGCCTTGTGAGGTGCCTCTGAGCAGAAACCCTGCCCTGGTCCACTGCCCACCTCCACCCCTCTCAGATTTGGTGTCACTTGCAAAATTAATGAGTGCAATTTGATGATACTCCAAGTGTTGACATATTTGAATTTAATCCAAAAGAGATGTTTCGTTCCTCTTTTAAATAGGAACGTCTAATGTAGACAGACAAAATAGACAATTTTTTTATTCCTCTGGTTTTTTTATATATATATATGAGCAAACCATTTTGTGGATGTATTAACCTACCCTGAGAATGTTCCATAAGTTGTTCTTTTGTTCATGATACTTTTTCAAATACTGTTGTGGGACTACAAATGCTACAAATATAATTTGGTTTTCTGACATTACTATATGGAGTGGAGACACGTTGTTAAACTAAAATCTTGTAGAAAAGTTTTCTTTTGATTAAAAACAGGCAAGGAAAAAGAAAACCTGTTAATACTTTTATTTAAGAACTATATTATTCAGCAGAATCCAATGACTCCAGGGGAAGGGGCTCATACAGGAATCTAGTCCATCTAGTCATGGGAGTCTGTGAAGAACTCTGTTTTTTCCGTTTTAAAGAAATATTATTTCATGTTAATTTCCAAATATTGGTAAAATAGATGACTTGAAAACTGAGAAAACTGAATATAAAAATTTTCAGATCAGTATTTAGACTTAATTTCTATGCTGTCCCTACTGACTTGTGCAAGGAAAATGAGCTGACTTAAATATCATTTCAATTAATGTAGATTAGAAGTTATTCTACAGAAATCTAGTTATGACAATGTTCAGAAAATAAATGTTCATGAGTCTAATTTCTCACAGACATAAACTATTGCATCTGATTGGTTATGCTCAGAATTCAGTGTAAAACAGAATTGTACCTAAAAATGTTCAGCAGTAATAACAAATAGAAAGGCTCCTTAAAATTATCAAATTGGATAAATATTTCATATGTATCAAACCTATCATGTTGATTTCAAGGGAGAGAGAGAAGTGTAACAAATGATCTCAAAACAAGATCATAACAAGTGACAAATTGACAGATCTTGGTATCAAGTTACACAACAAAGGAGGACAAAAATCTCATGATTCAGCCACTGCTATACAGAAAATATTTATTGTCTCTGAATATACCTACACGAAAACCCATTATCTACATAGATCTCTGCAGAATTAAGAATTTAAGAAAAGTGAAAAAACTAAAAATAAATTATTTGTCTTTGAGCAGTTAATTTGAAAATTCCAGAATAACTGAGGTGAGTTTAAATAATAACATAATGAAACTTCTCAAATTTTTTGATAAGAACAGAAATAAGGTTTGGGGTTTTTTTCTGTAGGCAATATCTAGTATCATAGTGAATTTGTTAAATTAATCTTCTGTTTTCAGCAGGAGTGGGAGGAGGGAGAAACTGGTGACCTTAGTTTATATTTTAAAAAAGGAAATTTTCTATCCTCTATAATAGTCAGAAAATAAAAAGCATCTGCATTCACTATATGCCATATTTTTCATTCTCTTAAACAGGGCTCATTTTTTATCAAGAATAAAAGAAAACAAGAACTAGTATAGACCATCAACTCTCTTGAATTAGGAAACATACCAGATCGAGGAATCTGGAATCCTTAAAAGATTTTTGACTGAGACACCAAATAAAATCAAACTGAATTTTAAATTCTGTTACCCTTATTCTTTCCCAGTTCCTAAAACCCACCTAAATATAGGTTTATATTATCCTAATCATTCTTCCGATGTCTCCCGTTATCTCACTGAGAAGCAAACTCCTTTTTTTCTTCCTTTTTTTTTCCCAATAAACTTTATCCAATGTCACAGTAATATTACAGTTGGGTAGAGGCCAACAGCCCAGTTTGGATATCTTAAAAGTATCCCTTTTTTTGATTGGTGTTTCTGTAATCCCTGGACCATAACTCGATTTTAATTATCAGACAAGTATGTGTGATTAATTTAAAAATATTTGTTTTTCTGGCATAAATTCAGCTTTATCCTAAATCAGGATCTGCTGACATTTCATATATAGTGCCATATCCATCAACCTGCAGATAGTTTTAAGCTTGAATACTTTGAATTAATTTTTTACTTTGGCTGCTAATTGAAGTCCTCTTCTGTTGAGAAGTCTATTTCTTACATATGTCATCAGGGAAAAGGAAACTTTCCCAGAGCCTCACTAGTGACAAAAGTTTTTGGGATGCAAATATTCATATTTCAAAGTTATGAAGAGAGGCTGAATATCTTATGAAAGTTTGTAAAGGACTCATGCTATGAGTTTTAATGTTTAGCAATAAACCCTAGAGGCAATGCCATCCCTGAGTTTCAGGTAAACAGGATGGTATGGACTAATATCAATAACAATAGAATTACATTATTCAGATAATTTCGGCTACAGTAAGTTCTTTTTCTCTCTCATTCTAGATTTTGGCCTTCCATGTTAACAATTTTATATTTGAAATGTACAGCACTATATAATTCTCCAAAGTAAGAGGTGAAAGTTGTGTTGTTATTCATACTGATGGTTTCATTTCGAATTTAATGGAACACTAAATTAAGCAAAGAATCAAAAGAGAGTGGCAAAGCATTGTTTTACCCTAAATTGGGATGGTAGTTTTAAATAAAGTGTGTTTCATTCTTAATCTTTTACACTTAGCTACTATGAAGCTTTTTCAATACATAACTCTTTGGGGAAAAGAAATGTCTTGAATTTAAAAACAGACAGGATACTGAATTTTGTTACCCTTGGTGGAAAAAGTACTCTTTGAATTTTGAGGACAAATGGAAATGTCAGCTAATTCAACCTAAAACAAATTGCCTCTAGCATCAGCCCGTAAAAAATTATAGCAGTATTGTGGTCAGTACAAATAAATATATTATTCCCCAAGCTCCTCTGCTGCACATTACTAATTTACAACATCAAACATTTTCCGAGGTTGATAATGAACTATATCAGAAGAAAGGTAGGAACTGAGAGTAGCTCTGCAAAGTTTCTCCCACAATCTTTTCCGTAAAACTTCTCTTGAGGAAAGGAAAATTAAATCACCCAGAAAGTAAACCCTGGGTAATGTACAATAATAAATGATGGCATCATTTTGCAAGTATGTAAAGTACCAAACTTCTGGTTTCTTCACTGTATGAGTTTGACAATGAATGCAGTTATTCTGTACTTTTCCCAAAAGAGATAAACTAGTTGACCTAAACCCAGTCAGAGTAGTTCCTATACCAACAACTTTGCGTTATGGGGATAGCATCAACCATTGCAGCTCATGAAATGAAGGGAAATTCTCTTTGTTTAGAAAACTCTCAACTTGCTCATAGCCCTTTTAATCACATTTGAAGTTAAAGTTTACATTCTTTACTGCAATGCAGTGTAGAGGTAGGTAGCACTGTCACTGACAATGTGCCAGCCTGAGTGTTGCAGCAGTTTAGTTGCTGTACTCTCCACAGCATTTAATTGACCCTTCTGAAAAGCAAAATGGCTCATACAAAGCTTCACCTCAGTTGTGCTGTTCCTTACACTTAGTTAGTCATTCTGTATCCAGTCAGAATTTCTCCTCCAGATCTCTGCATTCAGGAGAGACACATCCTGCCCAGATTTACACAGGTTCTGGGGTGTTCCGAAAATCTACTCTCTGTTATTTCCCAGTATATTAGTTAGTAGTCCGAACATGTAAGAATGAGAAATAATCGCGTGTATGTATGCCACATAGGATTTTTTTTTAAAAAAAAAAAGGAATAAGGAAAAAAAAAGGGAATAAGGAAAAAAAAAAAAAACTCAAGAAACATGTAAATAGTACACATTAAAAAAAACAATAGAAGTAAAAAAAGGCAAATTGTTAGCTGGCTTTTGGAATTCTCACTTGGAATTCTTAATTTCTACATCTTATGCGTTATCACTCAGAACCTTTTCCCAGCTCATGAAGTGCTGACACATAATTCATCTGCTGTGTGTATTAACATTTAATATCAAACAAACCTACCTAAGCAAATGACAAAATGGAGTGAAGCAATGACACCTTATCTTAATGGAATGGAGATTACTTGGAGTATTCTCTTTACTTTGCTTATCCTTTTTCCTCATCAGAACACATTAACTTAAATCATCAATAGATAAGATCCTAGATTCTGTTCATTTAATCAAAAAGACATTTCAGTCTTAGGTGAGAAAGAATAGCATTTATTGAGCACACAATCAATACAAGCATTTCCTGGCTGTGGTCCAGTTCAACGGGCCTTGATTTCTCAACAGAGGACGTAATCAAATCAAAGCAGAATTAATTATTCAAAACTTTTTAGTTTTATAATGCCTTGTAACTTCATAGTCCTGTTATTTCTTCAATAATGTTGTCCCATCTGTTTTTGCAACCTGACCGTTCATCTTATCTCACAGCAGTGATCTAAATTTCAAGTATACTTGAGTTATTGTGGGAGTTGAGCCCACTCCTCAGATACAAGTCTGTATTGCCACTTGCCTTTTGTGATCTGCTACCGCATTTGAAGTCATGCGCATATGGTACAGAGCGCGGTGTGCTCATACCTTCAAAGCCCAGAGCAGCTTCCCAGACTATACCTGTATTTCAAAGAGATCATCAGGAACTTACTAGGGCAAGACTGGACAGGAACGGAAAATGTGGGTCCTTACACTGCTTCTCTTTTATCATGTGTCTTTCTCCATTCATTTACAACAATTGAAGAGAGCTTGTTTTTTACTGTAGAAATTATTAAAATTGTTAGAATTTTTTGCAACATTCAAAAACTGGTTGCCACACTGCTTTATAAAGAAGATGCTGCTGACTCAGTCACAGAATGTATTAAGTTCAGATTAACAGAAAATAGACCCTATTTTATGTTGAATGCTGAAATGGTGCATCATCAAGTATCAGCAGCTGGCACACAGCTATGTGATTTTCACTTTTTTTTTTTGCTTAGAAATGTTAAGGTGTATGGAGTTCCTAATTCATACACACAAAAAATGCAAAAAGGAAAAAAATTGCTTTCATAGAGACACTGAATCATATATATGGTAATATACAATGGTAAAGAAAAAACTGAAACAACAAACTCACTCAGCAGCAGGGATAGTAGTTTTACCAAGTAACAGATGTTAGTCCTGTTGTTTAGTACTTTCCTGGAAGATAATAAAGTACATTATTGTATAAAAGTGTATGTAAAGTGTAAAAAAATCCGAAAAAAAAATTCATTTAGAAAATCATACTTTCTTGGTCTGTAAAGAATGTCCTTTTGTAGGTCCAACCTTCACATTAAAATACGGCTTCATCGTAGAGGATTGGACTTTTACATCCATTTCTCTTCCCTGTCTATATTACTGGATGATATGTTCAGGAAGGAATCATATAAGTTAATTGTAGTCCTGAAGGATTCAGAACGGTAGAAGTCAGCTCTAGTAGTGGTATGAATGATTTGAAGAGAGATTGAACTCTTCCTCTTAATCTGAGCTAGATAAAAATACTGGTGCCATTTCCAATGTACTGACTCAAGTAACTGGAAAGGCTTTATAAAGAGCATGTTATCCTGATTACCACCTCAGTTAACTTAAATTTGTTGAAGGATAAACTTGTTCTGAATACAGAGTGGAAATTTTCGTAAGTGGTGTCAGTATCCTGTTAGATTCACATGTTAGTGAAAGTAAAATGCGGTGGTCATCTTCAGTAATTCAGCAGGCCACATCTTGATATAAATGTTTAGCAATAACCATATTTTAAAATTCATAGGAAAATCTGGATGAGTTTAAGACTTTGTCATAGGATGGCTGTAACTTCTCTTTAAAAAAACACATGCAGGCAGAGGGACACCAAACATCTGATGAGAGCACATGCTGATGCAGACTGTGAAGCACTGCTCATAAGGAAATGCTCTACTGCTGGCGTTCGATTTCGGTCTTATCAAATGATGCATGTAGGTCTAAACATTTTCTTTAGTGGATCTTCGTTAAGTAGAAAGAAACTACTTAATGTAACAGTGTGAAAAAACAGCATTTGGTTTGGTTAGGGGAGGGGTCTTCCTGCAACACTCAGCTAATTCCAAGAATAACCTCGTAAGAAAGGACATGCCATTGCTGATTGAAGAATTACTGTTACCAGTGAGTAAAATGCAGTTTCCATGTGAATCGAGCTCTGGTTTAGGTTTCATTTTTATCCACTTTAAATATGAAGAGCACTCACTGTGTATGGCTTCTATACTGAAATTTCATTCCAGGATCAATGCCTCATAGATTCTGACTGATTTGTAAATCCTCAACATGGGTAGCTATCCCATGCATAGAAGACTGCAGGCCACACAAGAAGTCGTGTTCAGTCCATCAGTTGTTAAAGTTATGCTAAGCTCAAAATATTAGCTCCAAACCTTTTTGGACTTACAGTTCAGTCCTTTTTTTAATGCAATACCTAACTTAAACTACTTTTAAAAATTATTGCATAGAAAGTTTTGCAGAAAGGGAAAACGCAAATATTTACATGAAGGCTAGATGTTGAAACATGAAGTCAAACCAACTGGGGCAATCATATTCTGCTGTTTGGTCAGATGGTTTTTTGATTTTACTTGATTTAAAAATTACAGAAATGATTCATCAGTATTTGAGAAAATAATGCTTCCATAAAAATAACAAACCAAACCAAACTAAAACGCCATGACACAGAATATGGAAAAAAAGGACCTCCACTTTTCAAGAGTCACAAAATTGTTTCAATTTTTTTAAGGTTTAGAGTAAACCTGATTATTTTTTTTATATAAATATGTTTTAGTCTTGATTCTCAAAATAATTCCCTATGTGTACCCTTCTTCTGTCCCTCTACCAACAGAGAGCTGTTGCAATGGATGAAACGAGTATAGACAAGATGAAAAATTCTTTTCATTATTTACATTTATTGAAAAAACAGGTCTGTGGTTCAGATGAGAAAGATTATTATTGAAAGGAACAGAGGAAGGAAGTTTCCTGTATGCCTTCAGCTGGAAGTTTGACCACATTATGACTATGGTCATTTTCATTCTTCAAAGTGTGAGTGTCTAGAGCCTGAGTCAAAACTAAAAATTAGATTTTGATCATGAAAGGGCAAGGATGAACCCGACATAGAAAAATTACACTGTTTGCATCAATTATTTAAATGAAAGCAGAAAATCACAAAGTAAAAATCACTAAGCTCCAGCATAAGGCTTGATCTTTTCCTTGGAATAAGTCTTTTTTGCTGCTGCTAGAGCAGAGATGACTTTTCAAAGACATTAGGGAACTAAGGGAAAAATCTTTTAATTTGTTCTGTAATACTGTGTGTACCTCCTTTGGATTTTTTAGAAGACTGCAGATAATCAGTTTCCCTAGTGAGGACCTGACCTCTGGATCCCTGTCATTTTCTGCACCTACTGAAAGGATAAAAAATTAGAGAATTCTAATATGCTTTCCTTAAAGAGATGAAAAGCAATTTTTCTGGATCAACGAGGTTGTTCTTTGCCTTCTAAGTAAAGTCAGACCTTGATGGAATGAAGATGTGGGTAGGAGCAAGGGAACTCTGTCTTCATGACTCTGCCACCAAGAGCACAGAAGTGTCCTTATAACTAGGAAACAAAGGCAGGGATTTGGACGAAAGGATAGGGGAGAGGTTAGAGCAGAAAAAGCCTAAAAAACTCCTTACTTCTTTCCTTGTTTTATATTAATATTTTTATTAATCCTTTCTCCCACTTTCCTTAACAAACCACTTTCTTCCTGCATTTACCACTGTCCCTGCTGCAGCTGCAAGCCTTCACACCATCACCCAACCTCTCCACATAATCCAGTCAACTTGTGGCCACGTCATGCGTGCTTTGACCATTGCCCAACATTTCTCCCAAAACAGTGGCTCTGTTCCTCAGTTCTTGGAGCCATTTAAAGACATCATTGAGAAAGACCTCATGGAAAAATCATAGGTTATTCTTACAGTATTTCTCAGTTCTTTGGATAGCCTGTGAAAATAATTGATGAAGCCACAAAAGACTTAAGATATGACAGAACATTGATCCACAAACCACACAGAATTACACAGGGAGTAAACAATAAATGGCACTAACAGTGCCATACAAATATATTAGGTAATTAATGTGATGAGCAAGAATTATACAAACTGCAAACAAAAACTAAATATTCCATTATAGTGTCTGTGTACATGCAAATTTCCCTTATGCTTTTTACATGTGAGAAGGGGAATACTATGTTTTTCATACTTCCTATTCTTTCTTCCTATTCTTCCTTCCTTCCTTCCTTCCTTCCTTCCTTCCTTCCTTCCTTCCTTCCTTCCTTCCTTCCTTCCTTCCTTCCTTCCTTCCTTCCATCCTTCCTTCCTTCCTTCCTTCCTTCCTTCCCTTTCTGGAGACTTCTGAAACTAGCAAAATTTTATGACTGCACCTGAACTTTGCACAGTGCGATATCATAGATCAATATGATACATCAATTTCTGTGTTCTCTCCATCATAGATAGCAGGGGGGTTCATTGCATTTACAACTTGCTGCAGGATTATTATGGCAAAAGGGAAAAAAAAGGAAAGAAGAAAAATATTACATCTGTGACTAGAGCAAGTTAACAATGGATATCTCATCATTTATTTAATGACTTTTGCAATACGTTTTAAAATATAATCTGATAGATATCTTTGCAATTTTTCACTGAGATCTCAGTGTTTGAGAATGGTTGGAGAGATAACAGTCACTTCAGTGTCTGAAGAAGTTGTGGAACTAATTCAACCAAGCAAAATAATCTTAGCCAAGTATATCTGACACCTGGGAGTGAAAAAGGAAGCAAATATGATAGCGACAGAATTCACTGCAGGAAGCAACAGTAACAGTGATTCTGTCTCAAGCCAGAGGTGTTTTACTGTAATTGCTGCCAGATGATCTAACATATACTCCTTTTCTGTAATACAGCCTTGGATAAAGCCTGGCTACCAGCTGACTGGCTTTAACACCTGAATGCCAAAAAGTGCAATTTTAGAAGTGACATTGCTGATCTATTTGCAGAACACATCACCCGCCATTCGCAACACTGCTTGGGAGGGGGATCCATTAGAACAAGAAGCTTCAGAACAGAAATGAGGAGCTTTTCTTTCTTCTTGCTGGCCTCTTTTCATCTTCTCTTCTTATGTTTCAGTAGGTAATTTTTCCCACTTCTTCCAGGCTTTACGCTATGCTAGTGGTGCTGAATGCTGATGAGGCTCTGCTTAACGCAACTTCAGGCAATGCAGCCTAAGGTTTCTATAGTCAGAGAGCCTTTAAAGAACCTTCAATTAGGAAGCATCTAGACAGAAAAGATAATAGAATAAAATACTTAATAAGCCCTTAAAAAGAGACCCAGTGAAGGTACCAAGGCAAAAATTTAAACACGGTATGATCATTCATATACTTGAGGCATATGTACAGTCTGAAAAATATATCTAAGGTTGATGTTTATCAATTACAAAATTTGCTTCCGTATCTCTAATGTTGCTGGTTTTGTCTTTAAACAATTGTGCTTAATCTATCCTGTGTTTAGCTGGAACCTGTACAGTAACTCTGCATATTTTAGATTTGAGAATTCAGATTAAATTTCCTACTTATCTAGCAGACCCAAAATAATTTGTGTGTTCCAGTGCTGTGTAGCTTTCAAAACAATTATACCACCATGCAGACTTTGATTAGTACAAATGATATTTCAATTATAGATGGGTAGTGCCTGCTGAAATAAAACTCATGCCTGTTTGAAAAGTCATTTATTAAATAAAGATCATTTTGGCAGGAATACCATTTTGGATCTTTCTTTCTTTCTTTCTTTCTTTCTTTCTTTCTTTCTTTCTTTCTTTCTTTCTTTCTTTCTTTCTTTCTCATTTATAAATATTTATTACTGCAGACAGTACACTTTTGAAATACAGAATTGATTCTTTACACTATAAATAAAATGGAAACAAAGAGCTAATCACCTTTGAAAACCTTCAAATTGAATGCTCCAAAGCATCCAAATAGTTTCCATTTGAATACAAATACAGAGCTAAATTTTGAAGTTGAAATTCAAGTGTTTGAGAATGAAAAATATCTCTTCATAAGAGGTCCATAGAGACAACGGTTAATTATCCAATACATATATAAACTTTAAATTATATAAGAGAAAATGACAGATCAGAAGGGTATATACTCTATTTTATGTACATCACTTTCTAAATTGTATTCAGAAATTAATGATGACTAAAAATAGAGCTGTTCAAGTAATATTTTCAAATAAACTAGAACTATACTCTGTCAGCTCTATTCAGATCCAGATTTCCCCTCAAAATGGAAAAAATACTCCTTCAGTGGTATGTATAGGTTCAGTTTTCAAGAATTGGAATTGCAGATTTGTTTACCTCCAGTGGCCTCCATGTAATTGTAGACCTGCCTGAAGACCCCACAGATGATGCCTGTACAGTAGGTGACTCTTCTTCTGATTGAATAGGTCAAAGCCATGTACTTCTTGCAGAGACTGCAATCAAGTTTCATCCCCATTTGTTTCAGTATGAAGTGATACAGATGAGGAATAATGCAGCGTTCAGGGTTCTCTGCCTCAGCCACACTTTTCCTCTCTGACAGTCAGAACAGCAATGGGATTCAGAAAAATTGTTGAAGCTAATCTGGGATTACAAAACTAATTTCAATTGGATTAAAGGAAGATTTAGAAATTAGATCTCCAGGGAAATTTATTTTTTCAGTCCGGATCGTGTGAAGACTTGTATACATGTTCATCTTTGTATATGCAAGAAAAGAAGCTGTAGACAGCAGAATAATTCACAAAAATGGTATTTAAACATATGCACCACAGTTGTCAGGACAGAAACCTCTGTAAAATTGTGCCAAACAAGTCACTCGTTACATATTTATTACTTCAGGGACAAAAAGACATTCTATTCAACTGAATAGATTATTTATGAAAAATGAGATGATCGATAGCTGAGTATTCTGCCTAAATCTATTACATGGAATAAATCTCGCCTGACTTGTTAATGTGGTGACAGCTATGAATCTCATTATTTTAAGTTCTGACCGCTGGACACACGTTTTATTGCAATGACTGCCATGAGAAATATTTTTGCTTAAAAAACAGAGTACTAAAATTCCAAACCCCTACCTTGAGGCAAGCTTACAGCAGTTCTGTCTGTTCTTGGCAGAGTTGCTCTAAACAGCTACTGTGGGTTTAGAGCACCTCTTTGTGGTACTTTAGTGAGATGTTATTTATGAAAAGACAATTCATAGAAAAACGTACTTCATATAGTGGATAGAAATCTATTTTTAAAAAAGAAAAATTGCTGGGAAAATGTTAGTGTTAATTGTTAAGTAGTGATGGAGAGTAGTAATGTGCATCCTTCCTGTGTTCTTTTTCTGTAGTTTCTGTTGGTGTTCTACCCAGCATATCCTAGCCCATGAAAAGTTATGTACAATATGTATGTAATATCTATGGTGATTACATAATCAATATATTTTCATTTTGGAAATAATAATAATAATAGTAATAGATATTATTGGCTTTAAAATACTTCCTGCAATTATCTAAAAATCTATGGTGAAATACAACTTCTATGATAAAGATGAAATTTATCTAAATAAGGTTGCATTAAAATTTTCCTTTATGCAACTAAACACATGAGCATGGAAACATAAAAGTTACATTTACTTAAGTTCAGTTCTACCACTGACTCATTCCTTCACTGGCTGAATCAACTGCATCCTCTTTATTCACAGAGAAAGGCAAAGGCACATAAGAATGATGCTGGGAAAAGGAGGTACATACCTTACTTTCTCACAGAGATAATGAATTTCCCAGGGCTTCTCAGCTGACTCTGCAAGTCTCAAGGCAGCATAATTCTAGGACTTAGAGGGAAGGTGTTAAGGCAGAGATGTCTGTTTTGGAGAGTACCTCAAGGAGTTATATTTATTTATGTTGTATAAAAGGAGCAGTTCTTTATGAATCAGTGACACATATGAAAAGTGCTCTTTTATGGAAATTAGCATGGGAATCATGTGGAGTTCAAGTGAGCTTGTATAATTAGTATTTTAATAGCATGGTTTTTCAAAGAAAGAATTTTCAAAACTGATACTTTCAAATTATTCCATTAAAATAAATGATAGATTATCTTAGGAAAATACAAATCTATTTAAAGTATTGGTGTTTTAATGTGGAAACTAAACTAATTCAGGTAATAGAAAAGAAAAAATTCTAGAGTTTAATCACAATGTATAAGCCATCACACATTTAAGCAAACTATAGAAATAGTAAGAAATATCTCCCTAGAACTGCATTTAGAAAATTGTCACTGGTCATTTCTTTGGCAAGGCAAAATTTGGAAGGAGGATCAGCCAGTTTAAAATTATGCATACATAAAGTATATGTTTTGCCATAAAAATAGTATCTAATACCAAAAGCAATAAAATACATTGTTGGACACAGAAATCCTCTGTCCTTGCCCTGGTAGATACCCAGGGGACAATTTCTTGTTCATATATATGCTAGAGAATAAATCAGTCCTCAGAAGTAGGACTTTTATGTGTTAGGAGACATTCCCATTGGAAATTCATGTACATTTTAATATAAATGAGCATTTATAATTTAGAAAGCTTAAACCCCCCACAACTGTTCCCTAACCACCATTTATGTATAATGCCTTTGTTAGTCTGTCAGGCCAATATTTAGGATTTTTTCCTGTTATTGTGGAGGCCACTCTTGTAAGGATTATAACATACGACAAATATGGAAAGATAAGAGATTTTGGTATTTACTCTAAAGCTTATGTCAGCTTTCCTGCTCTTTGAAGCATAAGCCTCTTTTTGAATTGTATCCAAATAGCCAGACATCTTGTGTGAAAAATGTCTTACTATGCAAAGGTCTGTGAGATGACCGTGGAATTCAAAGGGTACTCTGTCCATTGGGAACTTCTGGAAAGAAAAGGAGTATCACTTCAGCTTAGCATAGTTGTTTGAAATTAGTCTGTAAGCCTGTTCCAAATTTTACTGTTATTTTATTCCGAAACAGTGCTGCAGTCATGTTACGCGTTTTTAGGCTGACTAGCAGACCGAAGCTGCTGGAAGGTAGCCTGCTACAGTGAGACAGTGGGCTACATCCCCAGCTTACTGTCATGCACATCAGATCATCATCTGGTCACTTGCCAATGCAAGTAACTGTAAGAAGCAGAAAAGTTAAGCAGATACCTTCACCATGCCAAGGACTACAGTTTACTGGGCTATATTGAATCTTCCAACAGTGTGAGATAGGGATGTTATATGTGAGCATTACTAACGATACTTTTTGAATACTGGATGTAGTCTTTACTGTGGATGTATCTGAATGTTGCTTAATAACATTTGATAACAAATTTCAAATGTGTTAGAAAGAGGAGAAAATAATCATAAAAAATTGGTTCACTGATTTGTTTCAGTTATTTTCCCATTCAGGAATTATACGTGATTTGGCCACAATTTTTTGGAATGTATCATTATTTGTGGAATAGGGTTTGTGAATTATTCTTGGTCTGTAATTCATTCATTAGCAATTAGCTGGAAGAAATATACATTTTAATTCCTTTATTAAACATGTGACTGCTCCCTATAAGGGTGATAACAATGGCAAAATTTCAAGTAATGCTGAGACCATCAGACCCCAGATGAGTTGTACAGCAAGACATAGAGCACAAGACTTATATTCGACTCTGAAGTGTCTACGCATGTGCACAAATGCATTTGGAAAGTCTGCAACCTTTTTACAATACATATATAAAACTTTCTGGTTTTAGATATTCTTACTAGTAAAATAATTTCTAGAAAGAAAAGAGGGGAGAAAAGAACAGAAAGAGATTAAGAGATTCAAAGGCAAAAAAATATGTTCTGAAAGATAAAATTACTTTTGATTATCCTAAAACAGATTATGAGCAAATTATTCATATGAACTTTTCTTTATGTCTGTTAAAACTCTTTGTTAATTACACATTCATTGTCAAGACTTTTATGACAGTGTTGTTCAACATGGAAATCTAAATATATTTATGTTTCAGCTGATGATTTTGAATGCCAACAGTTGGTAGGAGCAGAGTCATAGGGATTGGATTGCTACCCTGACTTTTTAGAAGGGGTTGGTGCCAATATTTACTGGGTAACTAACTTTGCTAACACTGGGGCAACAGTTAGAAAGTTTTGTTTGCATTATTTACTGCTAGGATAAATGTAGAAAGATAAATCAGAATTATATCCATAATGAATTAGTCTCAGCTAGACATGGCTTGGCATTCAGGTGCTTTTCAAAGCAGTTATTCATGTTTATTCCGTGAAAAACCAAGCTAGGTTATATTCTGAGCATGGAGGATAAAAAGGGTCAGAGGGAAGAACAGTAACCCAACGATAATGAATCTCTGGTGATCTCAGAAATAGTAACTGTTCTGTAAACAACACCTCTCACACAAAGAAGGGGCCTGAAAATACGTTGTTTTGCTGCCTGGTTTTTCCAGACACTTGCTGTGCATCCAACCAGTTGTACCAGGGTTGTTAATACAAGCATCAGCTCAGAGGATGGAAAACGACAACTGAGTCCTTAGCATGCTAAAAGCTTTGCACAGACCACGCCATCATCAGCTTGCTCATTATTCTACAGAACTCCTCGCTGCTCCCAGTGACAGCCAGCATCCTCTTTGGCTTCCACCATTCTGATTCATGACATTTCACAATATAAGAAAGCTTACATTTTTGTAGGTTTTGTAGCTCCTATTGAGATCTGCGCAGTTTGATAAAACAGCAATTGCCTTTAGAGAGGAAAGCTTAAAACAATTGTGACCCATTTCTCCAACACAAAAAGCAGATACAGATTATATGACATCTCCTGAAAAATCACATAGGTAAGAAAATGTCATCAAATTTACAGTTATTTTTTGATATATTCCCAAAATGAGTAAAGAAAAAAGAAGTTTCTCTAATGTCCTCACTGTAATTCTTAAAACTTCTAAGGAAAATATGTCTTTATTTCTTTTATTTCTCTGTGAATATTACTAAACTTTATACAATATTTAGAGCTCAGGAGGTACATTTTTGTCCATTTGAAATCAATTTTGGTTTGGTAGACCCAAATATTTTATATCAGTAAGGCAAGGTTGAAGTATATTTTTCTGCTTATTTGAAGCAATATGCTCTACATTTGTAACCTCAGACTGGTATTTTAAAGTCCTATCTAAATGATTGACAATGATATATTTTTGTCACTGTATAATTGCATTCTGAAAAAAAAATTGGCTTTTCCAATATAGGTTTTTTCTATTTTGCCTGAGAACTTCAGACAAGTCTCTATTTATGTGCATGTGTCTGTCTGCTGCCTGTCTGTGAAGGGAAATTACAAATTTTTGAATATTCTTAAACTGCTTGGGATGCCATATGTTTCTTTGCCTGCATATTATTTTAGTTTCAGTAAAAGAAGCAATTACAAGTATGTTTGTAGATCTAAGTATCTAAAAATTTAGGTAGAGTTTTAATTTTACAATTCAGGGAAGAATTTCAATGAAAATCAATATTGTTCTTCAATTTTATAAGGACAGTTCCTAAAAACACCACTAATGTTTAAGGAATAATTTTCATTAACGGCAAATTGCCCAGAGGGATTGCACAGCTGTGTATTGAAAGATTGTTTTATCAAAATTATGCTCTTATTTTTGGGTAAGGATAAAAATCCTTCAAAATTATATTTCAAATCAAATTGTACATGTGAATGCATAGCTTTTTTTTTTTTAATGCACTTCAAATTTTTTGAAGAAGGGAAAAGTAATCATGCACCCATGTTTTTATTTTGTCATCGGAATTCAAAGTCTTTTTCTTATAATTTTTTAATTAAATATAATGAGTTACAATATGTTTATATTGATATGCAGCATGCTTTGCGAGACCCTTTCTATGCACCACATAGTTATTTTCAGTGGTCTCTCACATGAATGCCTTTTTCCATGCTTGAGTTTTTTGACTCTTTTGGGGAATCTAGTCATTTTGCAGATGTGAGGCTAATTGACTGCGCAGTCTTTAAGGACTTCAGTTAATTTTAGTTGTATAAATGTATGCATATTTATTAAAGCACTAATTGGAAAATATGAATTATTTGTATTATTTAGCCAATATTAAGCTGACAGCTAAATCACAAACCCTTCAGTGAGTGCACAAACACTTCTCCCTCATCTTTTCTCTCCATGCCTTTTCTATTCTCAAGGTCACGACATTCTCCACTTATATCTCTTGTTGTGTTTATTCTGGTTCAGATGGCCACTCCACTGCACTCGTTATGATTCTCTGAGCAGTAAGATAGCTGCCACTGTAATCAGTGTATTTTTTTTTCCCCCTCTGGTTGCCGCCTGCAGCCTTGTTTATCACTTGTTTTGCTCTTTCCTATCTCTCCCACATCCCCATCCCTGGTCCCCAACTCCTTCCCGAGCACACTTGTACTCGTTCCTGACAGGATGCTCCCTTATAAAAGGCAAGATTCCATAATTTTAATTTCAGGGCTAAAACTGAGGCAATGAGAAAGCCGTCACAGTAGTAAAGAGCAAAGATTGCTATTCTTCCAGCATCCATGAAAATCCTAAATTCATAAGCCCACTGCCTTCCCCTAAAGGCACTAGATGGCAGCATGGATCACTGCGCATTGCATCAGGAGCACACCATGTTAGGAATGAAACGGCTGCAAGGCTTTCAATGAGGATTTTAATTGAGGAGGGGAAATCTTCATTATGAATGCGTTTCGTTTTCATTAAAATTGGTTTCAAAACTCTCGTTGTCTCTATAGAGAAAGGCTAAGCCACAACGCTGAATATCAAGCCCACTCCCTCACTATCTAAGTCAGGCACATCTATAATCTATTTCACCATAAAATGACAGGCACTCTTTTTCTTCTGTGACTTTTCATGAAAGGTTGTTCCATCCCGTCTCCCGTATTTAATGAATTTGTGTCTGAAAAATGCACTTAAATGCAATTTTATTGCTATCTGAATGAAAATTCATGTCACAATTGCCCCAAGAACAGGGAACAGTAAGATACAAAGATGAACATGGGTAATACATAAAAGTGAAATGATCTAAGGGTAAGTTATATGAGTCAATTTCTTTTCTTTGCCATTTCAGTGTTCCCTTTATTCTGAACTGACTATGAACAGTAGTTGAAGATGATCTCTTGCACCAAAACTCTTGCTTACTTTTTTTTTACTGCAAGACAGCTATCCCTGCTTGTGCTTATACTCAGAAATAAAACTCAATTCCCACAAAGGAAGAATGCAGGAGAATGCAGCGGGTGATTCTGATGAATTACCTAGAATCATATAGTAAATTGACATGTATAACTTCATTTAAGCAAAAGTGCATCTCAGACAAAAGAAACATACAACAAAATAAGTTGGAAGGAATGTCTGGAGGTCATGTAGTCCAATTATTTGTTGAAAGCAGAACTAATTTTGATATGAGATCAGTTTGCTCAGAATCTTGAGTTCTGAAAATCTTCAGGAATTGTTATTCCACAGGCTATTTGAGAAGAAAAAGAAGAAATTGTCAGAAACTTATGCACAGGAAGTTCTATTTCTAGAAATTTTAGAGTTTCTGAAAGTGGCTGAAGTAGTATGTTGAGTCCTTTAACCCATTCTTTAACACAAGTTCTCGTGTATGGAAAAGGTTTCTGTTGTGCCTTCATTAAACTTAAGCTTCATCAGAGCATGTTTCCAAGCTAATTTAGTTCAAAATTTTAAAAACCCCAAAACCCCAAAATCTAACATTCGTAGACCTATTGTACCGCATGCTAGAATGAATACTTCTACAAACCTTTGTTTTCACTTGGGTAGCGTTATAAAATCAGCAGCAGCAATGTCCAAAGCTTAATTGATAGAGAAACAACTATTTCAATACCTGAGATCTCAATGAAATCAAAAATTTCTGGCTTTTACTTCCTCTGATGCCCAGTAACACACATTTCCTCAGAAGTATTGAACAGCAACAGCGTGCTCTTGTATACAACGCAATTTAGGTCCTTTACTTTAACTTTTTGAAACGCAGTCAATCTGCTGCCTCTGATTGCCCTCTTTCTAAGCAGACGAGAATCTTTTGGTATTTGTGTCTAATTTATGAGGAAGACACAGCTATTTTGTGAGCTTCCCTGCAGTGAGATGAAAAAAATTAGCTCTGCTGTTCTGAACACTTTTCGGTTATTTAACACAAAGCAGATAAAATATGAAGGCAAGAGCAGAGTCAGAACAAACGTTCTCCATGTCCTGAATCTTTTTGCAGGTGTCTAGTAACAGACGTTTAGGGGAAAAACTATAGGAAAACATGAATATATAGATCTTCCTTTTCTTTGGTATACCTTCCCAGCCTCTTGCAAACAGCACTAACCTGGCAGTCAAATTTGGACCACCTTATTATATAGACACTGACTGAGTACTGGTTCAATTTCAAAATAAGGAAACAAACCCATTTTCTTATTCAGCAATACCTTTAGGTTTACATCCACTAGTAATGAGTTTCATGTTCTAATAGTGTAAACTATTACTATTATATGAAAAATCCATGTTCAGCAGGATGACTTCTTGTGGAACAAGTGATAAGCAATAACTTTTCTTATTTTACTTATTCTGTGCTATTCTTAAGGCACAGCAGTGTGATCCATTGAACTCCTGAAAGCCATGGCTTCATTGCAGGAAAAAATGACGAGTAGTCTGCATGTGCTACAAGAGATACTCAGTTATTCATTGCGAATGGTATAACCTACATTACATTATGGCTCACAGCAATGGAATAGGAGGCAATTCACATCCTCATCCTTGACATTGGCTGGATTGTCACTCAAAGTAATTTTCCCAGCTGGAAACCTATCCATTGAGAACTGATTGTTTCACAATTCAATTGTGCAGAGTCCTACCACAGAAAATACTACAGTAGCATTTCCTTGGATTCCCTTCAAGGTGTTTATCAAGAGGCAGAAACGCACCATATTTGAAGATTGCTAGGTAAACAAGAAACAGTTTTCCATAAAATTTTTTAATTCACCTGTTTTATCAATGAGACTTTTAGCATTCTTTCTTTTTTTTTTATCCAATTTATTTTTAAATGATTCAGGGTTGTATTTATTTTTTAAATATCTCAGTACTACTGCCAATAAACAAAAATGCCAGGGAATATAACAGATTTGTTTGGCTTCATTTACTGTTTGGGGAAAACAGAATTATGGTTAAGAGACCAGAAAGCAACAATTTTATGTAAACTGCAGTGGCTGATAACAGCTTTGAGATACTGAATAATCATGCATGGTATGGGTAGCTGTAAAAATGCAATGAAAGTAAGTATCATACCTTCAGACATGCACAAATTATCCAACTGTGTGGAAGATTTTGGAGTTGATTTTTAATATCACTGTCATATGAGGTAACTCCAAACAATAAGAGCATGTAAGAGTATTTGAAATAATTGGTTTATGGTTGTAATTTTTAGTTACGAAATATTATACGTATTTCTTTAATTTGTATGGTAATCTCTAGAGTGAATCCCCATTCCATTCTTGGAAATAGTATTATGGTTCTTCCAAACCTTGTTTTAGATGTAAACCAAAAATAGTACAGTACCGTCTTCAGGTCCATATTAAAATACTATTTTAAAAAAAATATTCTTTAAGCTTTCTTCAGTAAAATATTCTTCTAAGGATGAGTAAAAGCAGAATAAAAAAATATATTTTTTGATGTTTAATTAGAATGTCTATTCTTTCTCAGAGTAAGAGGTTTTATACATTGTCTCAATTATTTCTGAACTCTAAATAGTTTTTCTATGAAAATAATTCTGTTTCCTACATTTAGATGAGTATTAACACTTAAACACGAATTTTTATTCTTTTAAACACATTAAAATATGCCCAATTACCTGCTTAGCTTTGCTTATGGGTTAGTGCGGAGTTTGTTTATTTTTTGTGCAGTTTCTTAGGAAAATCCAGCAATGCTTTAGCAGCTTTAGATTTGCCCACTGGAGGGAGTGCACGGGCACTTTTCTGCAATGTGAGGTAATGCCTCATGTGCTCTGCTGGGGAAGTTTTTTTCTTTACGGGTTGTAGCTATAGAAATAAAACCCTAGCAGTGTAAAAATACACGAACAGGTGAATTAAAAAAAGAAATCTAATGAAATGCTGGTCTTCTTAAATGCTAGACTTTCCAAAATAAATGAAGAACCCAGGCCTATGCAAATTTATAGACACCATTTAAGTTTCTAATTTCATTTCCCTCAATTAATAATGTCAGGTATTTGCCTAAGCAATTTTTCTAGTAGGAGGAAGGAAAAAAGGGGAAAGGAAAATTAAAAGGGAAAAAAAATAAAGAAAAGAAAGAGAAAAAAGGAAAAAAAAGAAAAAAGTCGAGCTGGGAAAAAAGCTCAAAGTCAAGATGGAAAGAGACATGATATTTTGGAGATCCTATTCTATACGCAACAGAATTTGCAGTTCATTGCTAATATGAGATCAAAATGTATATTTATGAGGGAAAGTGTGTTCTTCTGTGTACATATATCAAATTGCCCATGTTTTACTATAAACAGAGATGTTCTTTGATATACAATATTTTTGTAAACTGAAAATAAAACAGAAATCCTCATCACATTATTGTTTTATCACATAGTCCTTATCAGTCCTCTCTTGTAGTCTTAATTTTGCTTCCTTTTCTTTTCTGCTCTGCTTATGAAATATTTCCTTCTGTTCAATGGAGTTTTGCAAGAGTATGTCTCAGAGGAACTTTTATCATCATGCAGTGTACACTTCCATTGAAATAAGATTCTGTATCTGTAATGTCAGAAATTTAGTTAGAATAAAAAGATATTATAAATTAAGTATGGTAAATATAGACTAGTAGGTGAGTGCTAAGTTTGGTAAATAACTCAGCCAAGAGAAATCAGAATAGATCATGTTATTAAAAAAAATCAATCACAAGGCAGTTATTTGTTTTGAAATAGATCGTAATACCTTTATAAATTTGAGTGAAGTATGAATTTGATTTGTGGTAGTTTAGAGCTAGAGATGAGAGAAATTTACAGTGTGAACTGAAATAAAAGGCTGTGTAGTGGGAATTAATAAGAAGAAAATTTCTATAACCTTGAAACCTCATAGAAGCAGCACAAAGGAAAAAAATCTAAGTGCATCAGATGATAACACGAAACCAACATGACAATAGCAAATATAATTTGCCAATCATGTCAGTCATATTATTTATAAAATAACACTAATGCAACACTTAAGGTTCCAATGAAAGTAAATTTAGAATACAAACCTTAATGATAAATATTGATATCGAGAGTAGATTGACTGAACCTAAAAGAAACACAAAGTAGAAACCTCTGTTATGTTCACCAAAATTATGACTTACCATGCACAAACAGGCTAAAAGAGTTTTTCAGTTCACAAATTATTGAATAGGGGTATATTTCTGTAAATCCACAAAAGACAAAATATTCAGGGTAGGAGATATTTAAATTCCTGTATTTAATATAGAGCCATCTGGTACATTTTGCATGGTGCTTTTTAATGAACTGCTTCATGCAGTTCAACTGAGTTTTGCAAGACTACATCTTAGAGAAATATGGTTAATTATGTAATGCCATCAGTTAGAACTGGGCCCCTCATGAAGTAAACTCTTAGCATGATACACGCATATTACGTTCTTTAATTGTAAAATATGAGGTCCAGAATGCTGTTTTTCAGTGTCTGAAATCCTTGTTATATCAGATGACTGTCAGACAGAGCATCACAAGATGTGTTCCCAAATACCAATCCAAGACGTAAACTTTTAAAAGGTCCTTACATTCTAATTGCTATGTCAGTGTTGGAATGAGCTGGCAATGAGATTTTTCTGCTTTTCTAATTTGGGCCAGACAAACTGCAGTATATATTTAGTTTAACTTCTCTGAATCTTAGTTAAAATACCTTTATACTTAATGATATTACACTGTATATATTAATGTAATACAATAGTTTTCATTAAAAGAATTTTTCTTTAATTTTATTGATAGAAATGCCAAATTTAGTTCCACCTAATCAGTAGATTTTATAATAAACACAAAATAAGCATCGTAATTATTTTCGTAAAACTTTATTCCCACACCCTTTTAACTTTTTAAAACTTCTCTTCTATAACCAGAATTCTTCTCAAAAGAACTCCAAAGGGATAATTACCACCATTGGTTCTATCAGCTCCGGGCAGTCAGAAGCACAGCAGAAGTTTTTTAAAGAAATGACTGAAAATAACACCACTGAAATGCCCTCTTGCTCATACACAAAAGATATTCAAGCAGTGAGTTAATATTAGCTGTCTATAATGACTGCAGACAGATAGGCTTGTCAAACTCTATTATGCTTAAATTTTTTGTGTAGGTATTCCACTGATACACAAGTTGTATGATGTAATGTTGTGTGTGCTTTCTCTAACATTCACCGTATTAAGAGGTTGAGGAGTCAAACGTATTTTTCCACAAGAGGGGGCTAATACTCCTCACTAGGTCCTGAGAGGGACGTTTTCTTCATCGGAAGCCTGAAACTTTGTCATGCCACAGGGAGAGAGTGGGAAGAAGGAAGGAACGAAGGAACGAAGGAACGAAGGAAGGAAGGAGAGTTACATTTCTGTTATGCCTGTTCTAAAATGAAAAATGCCTGGTCAACCAATCTGTCACAGTGGAGGAGTGACATTTTAACCTTGGAGAGATTCTAATCAATGCAGGATCAATAAAATTTCATTAGCAATGATTTGCTTTTAGAGAAAGGACTGTGTGGGTATGGTCCATAAGATGATATTTCTGCCAAGGAGCTGAAATTACTGTTATAACCTGAATGAGTGAGTAGCTAGCCAAAGGGATTACGAGGAGCAAGGAGTAAAGAAGAGTTGATAACAAAAATGAGCTGATCAGTCCTACACCTTGATCACTTTCAGAGCCAGTGAGTAGGTTCTTAATCATAGCCTGACCTGAAATTGGTGGTAGAGCACTCAGATTTGATTTATGTTTGCACTGAAAAAGTATTAAGTATACTTTATAGAACTAAAATTTATAGAATATAGAGAAAGTAGGCTGGCACCTGCTTACATAAGCCGTACATTGAAAAAGGACTCAAAATTTTAGTAATGGAGTAGCAAAGGGGGAGAGGGGATAATAAACATTGAAGCATATGAACACTTGAAAGTAACAAATCAGTGTAGATAAATAATACAAAAAAGACCAAAACAGGAAAGTAATAACATTTCAGCAGTTTACAGGCATTTTTTCATCTGCATCTAGAAAAACAAACTAGCCCTTTTTTAAAAAAAAAGTTTTATTGCTCATTTTAAAATAACATTATTCAGTCAACAAGGCACGTAGCGACAACCGTGACAGCAGCAGCAGCTATGGCAAGTGCTGGCACAAAATACTGAAGGAGCTAGAGAAGGGGTTCCTGGAGTCAGAGAAACCTGAGAGAAAATGCAGAGACTTGGCAGGACCTGGCAGCTCTCATGAGCGAGGCTGGTGTGCGGAGGGCCTCGCCAGAAGAACCGTGGGAGATGCAAATGACTCCAGGGAGCGTGAGCAGCTGGTGCGGGCAGTCGGGGCATGGCGTGGCACTTCGTGTGGATGGAGCAAATAGCAGGACACAGCCACCCCAGCTTCTGAGGCTGCCTCACCTGGGAGTTCTCGCCTGCCCAGCTAGAACATACCCAAGGATGTCTTCCACACAGTGGAAAGCAGTCGCTGAAAGAAAGGAGCATGGCGATGCAGATGAAGCTCCCGCAGAAACGTGCGGTTGTCCAGATCTCCACTTCCTCAGGCTGCGGGGACTGTTTGAGCCTGGCATTAGTATTTGAGGGCAAAAGAGAGGACAGCTGCATGTGGTGTGACCGGGTAGATGATCGGCCTGGTGGCAGAGCTCACAGAGGAAGTAAAGAAGCCGAGGGCTGTCAGGGAGCGTGAGAGAGAAATAGACTGGTAGAGACACACCCTCTGTAGTGGGTTGACCCTGGCTAGGTGCCAAGTGCCCACTCAGTCGCTCTAGCAGTCCCCTCCCCTGCTGGGACAGGGGAGAATAAGCGGGAGCACTGCCAGTAGGGTGAGATAAGGCGGTTTTATTACAATATGAAGGAAAAAGCAAAGCAAAGTCGGTGCACGCGAGCGAAAAGGAAAAATAAAGGAGCAATCTCTACTTCCCATGGGCAGCGATGTCCGGACACCTCCCGGGAAGCAGGGCCTCAGCACGCGTAACGGTTGCTCCGGAGGACAGTCAATGAAAACACACGAGTGTCCCCCCTTCCTCCTCTCTCCCTTAGCTTTTATATCTGAGCTGACGTCACATGGTATGGAATATCCCTTTGGCTAATTTGGGTCAGCTGGCCTGGCTGTAACCCCTCCCAGGATCTTGGCCACCCCCACCCTCTTCGATGGGGGAAGGAACATCAGAGGGGCAGTGCTGCCCGGCAGTAGCCAAAACACTGCCCTGTTATCAGCACCCATCCAGCTACCAATGCAAAGCACTGTCAGGGCTGTGAGCTGATCAGACCCAATACACTCTCCCATCCCCGAGAGAAAAACAGCTTATGGAACCTTGACAAGAGTCAGAAGAACCCCGACTCTCTTGCTATAAAGCAGAATGAGGGGCCAACATCAACTGTGAGGAAAGAAAGAGAAAAACCAGAGCATTAATGAACAAAGGAAATATTATAGTAAGAAAAACAGTCACTATTTCTTGCAAATTTTATTTAGTGCTTGTGTATTGCTTGAGGCTGAACCCTTCAAGACGTTTTCTGCTTATACAGAAACATAAGCTATCATTCACAAAGTATATCTAGCTTCTGCAGCTGCTAAGATAAGCTAGAACACATGGCCTCAGTGAACCCGAAACATTCCCAAGCACGGAGCTAATTAAAATTTCATCCAGTTCTAGAAACTGTTTGCTTGTTTGTTTGTATCTGATTATTTTATGCCATCTCATGATTTCTATGCAGCCTTAGTCATGACTCTTGAATGCTGGAGATAAGCAGTACCAGAGCACTTCTATTCCTAATGCTACATCAGTACTCTGCACCACTGCCCAGCTCCTGCTGAGAACCCTCCCCAGCTTTCAGAGTTATTTTTGGCAAAAAATTATGCCACTTACTTATGGCTGTAGTGAGGCATGAAGTACAACTATCCCACTGTGGTCCCTGCAGTGTGAGTGTGGAATAGGATGAACAATGATTCTATGTACAATCCTATGTACATTAACTGTTGCATTACTAGTTATACATGTTTTATATATATATATATACACACACACACACACACACACACACATATATATATACACACACATATATATATATATACACACACATATATATAAAGCTAATTGGATTGTTTCTTCATCTTCCAGCTGCAGTCAGGGATTACTTGATGACTCTATGCAGTTACAGCTCATTCACACAGTCTATCATTCATTCCTATCACTGATTGCAGAAGAGTCAGTTTCCAGGACACAAGTGATTTCTGTGTTATTTTAATAGGAGTTAGATAGATGGAGAAGATACCTTTTGTGTCATAGTGCAATATTCTGAGCTGAAGTTTCTGAGGGGAATTTACATTGTGTGAAATTATGAACTCAATCAGATACTGCAATTTTGAGACCCTTACTTTTTTTGAAAAGACCCCTTTTTTCCTCTCTTCAGTTGGTAAGACACATTGATTAAGGCTTACCACAAAAAGCAGATCATCTAACAACTGCAAATTTCAAGAGGTTGAAACAAATGGGGAATGTTTCTCATGGAACTCAGGTATTGAGAAATGGTCAATTCTTTGAAACATTAGTTAGAGAAAAGTATTTTATATTGAGTTTGAAGGTCAGGAGTCCTTTTCATAAGAATGTGAACCGGTCCAAACATATGAATTTTACTTGCAAAAGGAAATACTTCAGCCATGTTTACACAGGCATTTTAGAGCAGTGTTCTGGTTAGTTTAAGTAATCTGATTCCAATTAACTGTTCCAACTTTAAAGTTTGTAAAAGACAACAGTAATAGTCCATAATGTCCAATACCTCTTTGCTGGAAATAGCCAGTCCTTCTTCCAGGTTACTAATCAAAGCAAAAATCATATAGTAAAGAATGAATCAATTTAAAAAAAATAAATAAACCTGAATAGAGGGGGGTTTTTATACCCAAAACCTGCCTTTGAAAATAGTTTATCACACTGGCCAAAATTTCATGTATTTCCTGATCTACATTCCTCAATAATTTTCTTTTCTGTGTCAACTGTTAAAATTAGCTATATTTTTCATAAAGATTCAAGTAAGGTTAAAGTAATTAACCTGAATAAAATGTAATGGTTTTCATCATGATTTTCTTGCTTTGTCAAATTCCAAAACTCTCCTTTTATAAGACCAAAATAAATGTTGTCAATAATATTATTAATTCAGAGCTTATGGTAATGAATACTTTTTCAATTTTAAAATCAGGCAAAAAGCTTTCTTTAATCCAATCTGCCTCATATTCTGACGCTTTTATCATGAATATTTTTCTCATATTGAACAAGAAGACCAATCTATTTTTTTTCTTTTTTTCCAATTTTCTTTTCTTTTTTTTTTCTTTGTAATAGTGAAGCTGAGACTAAATAGTTTTTAAGATGGATCTGATATAACAACATTTAAGAACAAGCTTATAATTCCACAGAAAGAGGGAATATTAAAGATGTTGTGTACATGTTGGATTTGAATCAAATTGGGAATACGGTTCAGCAGTCCCTTGAAATTCCATGCCCTGATCTCAAACAAAATCAGGATTCAGAGGAACAGTAAAGTTTTAATTTTTTTTTTAATCCCAGGAGTCTGATTTGAACCATATCCAAAGCGCGAGATGGTACCAATTTTTATTTTATCCATATCTACTCACTCTCTATCTATTTATCTACATCAAAAGACTTAAAACCTAATTCTCTGTTATGTTGCTATTGTTTTATAAAAGCTGAATGGTATGTACGAGTCTGAAGAAGAGTAGGAATAGTGCCCTGATGAAAAAATATCTTCTGTACGGAGCTCACATCCAAGATGTCTACCACACATTGTTCATATTCCCTCAGATAAAAGAAAAGCCAAGATACAGAGCTCGGAGATGGAGAAGACCAAGGAGATAGATGAAGAACATGGCATAGTGAACATGTCACACTTCTTGTCCCATGGCAGAGCAGGAGCCAGTTTCAGAGCCTTGCCATCAATGGCATACACCTGCTTGCAGTGAAAGCCTGCATGTCCTGCTGTTGGAAGGCACAATTGCAGCAGGTTTTGAAGAGAAGATACAAAACGTGAGCACAGGAAGGTGAACAGGGGGTCCGTTTTCATTCTCACACCTGACATTTGTACAAGGAGGTCAAAGAGCCTTGCATCTCACTGTAGATTTATTTGATGTGTCTCACAGGCTCTCTCTGTCTTCCAGAAGAGGTACATCGAGGCACAGGATCTCAGTACACAGGGCTCCCCTTGCCTATGGAATCCTGCCTGCTCGTCTTCCTTTGAACACTGTCCCTTCATCAGCTTTTTTCCCTGTGTCCATGGGTGACTCCTTGGCATGCTACACCTTTCAGAGCAAGCACTCACGTGGGAGGATCACTCCTTAACGGATTCAGCTCTCCATTTACAGGCCTGACACAGGGGGTCATACGCCGTTTGTGCACTAGCGCGTTCAGGTTTTATTGGTAACACAACCTAAAACATACCACATGATTGGTGTTTGCACTGTGAGCACCTGAGAAGTTTCCACCTATCCCACTTTTGGGAATCCATCTGGTTAGTTCTTACCCTTCCAAATGAGCAGCCATATTCAGTACGAATATTTTTCATCAGTTGTTGTTGCTGTCTGCCAGCAAGACAAATAGCCATGCTCTGCCTCCAAGCAAGGTCAGTATAAAAAGCTTCCTAACAATCATTAAGAAAAAAAGATTTCATCAACATAAAAACTACATTTGGCATTTAAGGGAAAAAAAGCTAAATAATGCTCATAATGATTTCAAAAAAGTACAATTGTGAGATTCAAATATTCCAATTCAGAGTAGAATCAAAATATTTGGAAAAGAAAGCCAGTCTAAAAGGCATTATTGTAGAAGTTATTTCAAAATTGAATTATATGCCATTTTCTTTAAATTAAATATATCAACTTTATCTTTTTTAATTAAATAATTTGAACTTGAAAAGTGTATGCTGGTAATAATTTACTTTCAAAGCATTTTGATGGGGTTTTATTTTTTTTTTTAATGTATAATAAAGGCTTTATGAAGCAGGGGAAAGAACTGTCTGGTACTGACAGGTTGCTTGGTAACTGCAATTTGGAAAGTATCTTTCATAATCTACGATGATAGCTGCCCTTGCAAAAGTAGAATTTCCTGATGCAAAACTGTCTGTAAGAGCTATAGAAAATATAACTGAGGAAGAGGAAACTGTTTGACCTTGAATACTTTAGGATTCAAGTCCTTGTGAGATGTTAAAAAAAAAAAAAAAAAATTAAAATTAGCCTTTCACCTTACTTAAACTAACAAAAAGATAATACAGGTTTTCAGCTGAAAAGCAAAATAAGTCCTTGCAAGATGCAATGACACACTTTAATTAGCTAAATAATTTTGAATTAAGAGTTCTTTTCTGATGTGATGCACTTCTTGAGTGCAAGTTATTACCATGACTGTGCATGTGAGTAAATATATGAATGCAACATACACACTTCAGGAGACTAAAGATTTTTAAATTTTCCTCTCAAGTTACAAGTTACTTTCTGTATAATTAAATCTCACAAGTAATACATCAGAAACTTCTACTGCATTTTTTGAGTTCTACAACAGAAATTACATGAATACTACATTTGGTTGTATTTCTTAATTATTTACAATATTCCAGTAGTTCAGCTCAACTTTCTCTGAAAGTACAGAAATAAATAATTAATAGAGGCTTTTTACTTTAGGGTCAATCTTTTGTGAAAACAGTCCAAAATTAATAGAGATGCAGTTTGTCTGAAAGCAATGCCTCAAACCATTTCTGGCCACAGAAATGATTTATTGACTGAGAACACCACCTTTCTCTTCAAAAGTTCTAATAAAAAATTGACAGCTGCTGTGAGGGATCAAGGCAAAGGCATTGCAGAAGAAAGTGCATACACATAGGGCCACTAAAATGATTAACAGATTGAGCAACTGTCATATAAGGACAGGCTGAAAGGACTGGGAATTTTTAACTTGTAACAAAGATGTCCTGGGGGAGGCACTTACCAACTTGTTTAAGTACCTGATAAAAAATGATGCAGCCAGATTCTTCTCATTGGCACACGGTGAAAGGACAAGAGGCAATTGATACAAGCTGAAACACAGGAAATTCTATTTAAACATAAAAAAGATATATTGTAAGCGTGATAAAACACTGGAACAGGTTACCCAGAGAAATTGTGGAGTCTTCATCTTTGGATATGTGCAAAACTCAGCAGGATACAGTCCTGGGCAATCTGCTGTGGCTGACACTCGTTGAACCGGTAGAGTGGACTGTAGGATCACCAAGTATCTCTTCTAACCTCAACCCCTCTGTGATTATATGTGGCAACTACTGGGAAGAAATGACTATCAAGTCTTAGTTAAAACACAGTTTGGCGAGAATATATTTCTGCTGTCCAGACGTACAGATTGAAGAAATGTCGTCATATCTGTCCTGTAGCAACCAGTGAAACTCGCCAGAGACTTGTACAATTCATAGAAAGGGGGTTTCTGAGCTTTGGCAAAGATTATGCACTTGGACTCTCACAGTTGCAATAAAATTGCTTACTTGTATTTGAAGCTTACACCAGATGGACAGAAAAACTTGGCTAGTAAACAAGCTATCAAGTCCTTGATTGTGATAGATGAGGCAGTTCACATTTCTAAATTTAAGTGTTTAAATATCTTCTGAGGGTGTCGCTTAATGCTCATAATTTCAAGTCTAATTTCACAATATAAGATGTGAAATCAAAGAAGTACAGTTCAGGAGTCAAATACATAGCTGGACCTTAAGTTATAAAGTGGTGTTACAGTCTGATTCACCAGTCAGTTGACAGTAGCATCAATCATGCGCCATTCACTGAAGAGATGAACTCGATAATCCTTGTAGGTCTCTTCCAACTCAGAATATTCTGTGATTCTGACAGTGACAATTCTGCACTAGTCACACTCATGAATCACTTGAAGCAGCCTGAAACTCTTTCTGACTGCCACCAGTCAATCAGGCTGTCAGGGATGCTGTCAAAACATTTGAAATTCCCCCCATCAGAGTACACAAGAGCTTCAAAACTGGAAATCAGGAGTCTAAGTGTTGTGAGCTAAAAAGTTGCTTCATTACTCTAGGAGGAAATCCAGTTTTAATGAAGTTCACCAAGTAATGAAGAACATGACTGCGTCAGTGATTAATTACCCTCACTGTTTTATGGATACAAGCAATTCTGAGAAGAAATTTTACCAAAATGTGAATTATTTAATACAATGGTTACTGCAATCCTGGAACACCTCATACCAGCCAAGGAATAAAAAAAAAAAAGATATTTGGACCACTTGGGTTTTATTATTAAGATAACATAAACAGCTGAGGACAAATTATGCCAATGCCCTGGATAGAAAAATTAGGTTCTCCAAAGTGTACCTAACACAGCATTTGATTGGCAGAAAGAAGGAGTTCAATTCAGAATACACTTTGAAACCCACCTACTTGTTGCCTCTTATATTTACATGGAGTGTCTCTTGCTCTGAAAAGTAATCTCTAGCCATGCCTGGAACCATGCCTATAGGGCTATCATCTATATGGAGCTATATAATCCTGATCTGTTGGACCACCTCAATGAAGTCCCTAAGACGACGTGCAGCTGTATCCACTTTTACTGTAGGCATTTATTTGTCAGCATATCCAGAATAAAGAGTTATACCTTCTAGAACATAGCTAGGCATAAGACCAGAGATGGAAAACCCAAACACAGCCATGACGGTGAATTTATACACCATTGCTCTTTCAGAGACCTCAGAGCCTTGCCCCAAAACAATAGAGAAGTGCTTTTAAGACTCTTCAAGTTGCAATATATTGCTTGCTCGTTTTTACCCTACCATGTGATTTCCAACTTGTCACACGCTGCTTACTGAATGCACCTCCACCAGGAGTAACAAAAATCTGTTTATTTCATGTCATTACAGAGCAAGTTTTGGCTCTCATATTGAGGAGTGCCTTCAGGACAGGTATCTCAGTGAGCAGCTGCAGTGTGAGCTGCAGGCTGAGTTCTGGATGGTGAGAGCCGAGGCAGGAGGCCGTGCCCTTCGTGTAGCAAAGGGCACAGGGACACGTGGCCCAGCCAGGGCACCGGACACCCGCAGGTACAGCAGGAGCCCACGGCCCCCAGACTCTCCTGTGCTCAGACCGCGAGGGTGTGAAAGCATGGGGGTTCTACTGTTCAGAGTCCCTCAGAGGCACCGGTTTGAGCTGTTACTTTGTTATTTAGTTATTGCACGATGATCAAATTATTTGAAGGATCTGGACATCTGAGAGTCTGCTGTGGGAAGCCTGGGATCGAGCGGGTGAGGAAACCTGGTGTGCCTGTTTGAGAGTAGGAGGTGCAGCTGGGAAGGAGCCTCTGTCCCAGCTCAGGTGGTGCGAGAGGGACTGTGCCAGAGGGCTCCTGGATGGTCAGCCAGTGACGTTTCCTAACGCTCAATGGATAGATGCTTAAAGATAAATTTCCAGCAACAACTTCTTTCTTTTTTGCTACTTCTTTATGACCATGTTGAAGTATTTTTTGTTTTCACCAAATCATCCTGATTTAGGATTTCTTCTGATGACAGTCTTTGAATGAAGTCCGTAATAAACAAGCAGATAAAGTGATAATGGTTGATCCTGCAATATGCAGAGAGGATTTGGAATCCTTTACACTCTTTGATGCAACTCTTGTAGCTTTCAAGTGTTCATCCTGTGTCATTTAATCTGCTCATTTTGATGAATATGTTTTACATTAGTTATGTGCCTAAATACAACAACCACCTTAGCATGTTGTGAATGAAGCACATAGTCCTTTTCGCAGGTCTTACTTGGACTGCATATTCTTCTGCACAACTACTGGTTCAGCCAAACAATGAAATATTGACTTTTGGCTGAAATGACATTAGTAATGATATTTTTCTATTTTCATTTAATTAATTAAATAATATCACTTCTCCATTCTCATGTCATTATTCTTCTGTTCAGAATGCCAATATTTACCAGAGTCTTTCTAATTTACAGTTTCTCTTCTCTATTGAAAAATTATGCTCAGTTATTCTTTTCATCCTAAGTGCTGATTATTCTAGTCCCAATATTCAGAAGCTGAATGGAGTATACTGAGATGGAATTTTCAAAGCTTTTACATCAAAGCTTTTACTGTTATAAGGTCTTTGATGAAGTAAGGCAATATATTTTTTAAAAATTAATTTATTTTTTTCTAAGCAAACGTGTACCACCAAACTAATAGCTTGCTTTAAACCACAGAAAGCAAAGAAGCACAAAGTTTTGTTTCCTGTATCAGTGAAATTGTATAATAACCTCCAAGGATATCACTATGATGATGTTAACATCGATACTGTTTTGTAAACACGTAGAAATACAGTGATGTGGTTCCACTTTGATACGATCCCAAAAAAAATGAAAAATGAAAAAATTTTAGAAAACTTATTTCTTATAAAATAGCATATAAAATGAAAATTTCACAGTCACAGCCTGGTGGAATACATTATATTCAAGGTCTTAGTGATCTTGAGCAAAACATTCCTACTCTGTTGGGACTTTCACTTCAGATTTGAGAACCCCATTAGCATGAGCAGCTGCAGAGCCTGCAGCATGAGCCTGCTGGAACTGCCTGTGCAGGTCTGTGAGGAGTGCTAGCGGCTGCTGTGGCAGAGATGGCACTCCAGCCCGTCAGGAGAAGATGTGATTTTTTTTGTTACACAAAATAAAAGGTACCACAGTATCAGAGGAAGGAGAAACCTCTCCACGAATGGAGAGGAAAAGTCATCTAGGGTCTGCCTGATGTTACACAAAATGCAGGATTCCCAGCCTCTGAAAGGATATAAGACACATTTTAATATTCTATTTTTTAAAAAAGTGGAATTCTTAATGCAATTTTTGCCACAATTTTCTTATGGCGATCTGGTAAGAGCCCAATACCATCTCTCTCTCTCACCCCCAGTGCAGAACATTGATGAAGGGAGCCAAGATGATAAGGTACATTCTTCTGCATTATTATGATGAGTTTTGAATTAATTCTGTTAACTCTGGGTTTTTTGCTACTGCATTCAAATATATTAATAACTACACAGACACTCTTAGTAATAAAAGAGAATAAAAAAGAAATCCCAAAGCATGCTAGTGGACACTTAATAAAAATTATTTAGATTTGAAGATTTTGAAGAAGGGTATGTGACCGCAGGAACAATTGCATGTATAGCTATGAGTCTTCTGAAAAATGTACCAGTAGCTGGAAACATAGCACCTTTTTTCCCCTTACTTTTAGGTAAAACACTACTGGACTCTTGCTTGACCATATAAAGAATGACTATATCAAAGTGGATAAATATGTCCCATGTAGAAGAATGATTTTCATTTGATACTTTCTTTTTCTAAAGAAAAGAAAAAGAAAAAAACAGTGAGAAATACAAAAATTGGCATAAAGAATAAGATTAAAATTTCATGCTCTGAAAAAGCTTAACAAAGTTATTTGGAAAATGAACCGGAAAAGTTTTCTCATCTCTATGCATATTGTCACCAGAATTTACTGGAATCTTATCATATTTCATACTTTGGCTAGTGGCTGGCACAACTGATAGTAAGAAATCTGGAAAAGGAGAGGAAGAGGTATTTTTATAATTTCCATGTTGGTTTTTAAAAAAGTAAAGTAGGTGAATCTAGTAAGGAACAAATAATAGGTATATAGGCAGCATAATGTGCTGCTGAGAGAAGTAATAAGATAGAAAACAGACTGAGTAAATCAGCACTCTGTCAGGTTAGATTGTCAGATGAAGCCCAGGGAAATAGCCAGAAGGTTTGTATGCCCACGCTTATACTTCTGGTAGCAGAGTACAGTGGAATAGAAATCTTGTTTAAAGTACAGTTTCTATCAGAGACATGTTACTTGGAAAAAGAGAAATTAATGCAGTATTCATTAAGTGTCCAACCTCAGCAGTCTACAAGGGTCAACTCTGAATTTTACAATTCCATTATACTCAGACATTTCCCCAATATTTCCACATCAGCTTTCTCCCTCTGCATGCAGAAATTACCACTCTCCTCATCATTAGATATATACAACTACAATGTCATATGCAGTGCAGGAGATCGGTGCTGCATTATTAATTATATATTGTTATCTAATTTTTCCCTGTAAAAGAAAAAAACATTATTGAATGCACCATTACACTTGTAATTAGACTTAAGAGAAAACTGAGAGTTTCACTTTGTGGGAAACATTCATGTTTTGAAATAATTTGGTTCCAAATTTGTACCAAACATTCTTCTGAAAAAATATGTAATCCTATTCTTTGTCACACCTGCCCTTCATTTTTTAAAGCAGACAGAAAAGAAACTACAATATTTAAATTCTGCTGCACTGTCATGACATGATCTGTCACAAGATGTAATGTGATATGATATTTACTAAATGCATTTGCTACTAAAACATCATGAATAAAGGGAAAAATGGTAATGATAATAGCAAATAACAAAATATTGGTCCAAATAATGTAATTTTCAAACAGAAGTTTTCATTTTTTCTGGTGCAAAAGTTTCCTAAGCAGGTTTCTAGATATCTCTTTCAGTAGACTTATTGTAAAGAATACTTCTTTTTTTTGTCAAAATAAATTTCACCTTTTTTATTCCTTGATTTAGTTACAATGGTTGCTCCTAACAGTTGCTAGTGAATAGACTGATAATCACTGCCTGCCCGTACGCAGCTAAAAGTTATTTGCACTGCAGTGAGAAAGGACAGTGATAAATGGGTCAAATCCAATAAAGGAAACACTGAGTGCAAAATTATGCAGAATCTAATTTCTGCAGAAAAGTGACTGAGTACTAAATATTGAGAGTACTGAGAAAATCTATGCTGACTATTAAGAATATATAATTAATCCAGTGAAAAAGAACATGTATATTTTACAGTCAAAGTGACTTCAAAAATGCAAATCTCCAGGTATGGCTTAGAGAGAACATTCATTTCAGAACCACTTTAGTAAAATATTTGATATTGATAATTACAAGTCTAGGTGAAAAGAAACTAGTTCTCTTTTCTAGTAGACCTGGTTTTTTCCATTAGTAAACTGATAGGAAGCAAAACAAAAAGTTATTAACCCCAAAATTTGCAAAGAAACAAAATAGCTTTCTTTTAGAATTTTCATTATAGGAATAATACACATTTCTGAGAAATACACGAGTTCGTTAGGTGCTATCTCAGTGAAAAGCTAGAGTTACATTGACATTTCTTGTAGACTTCCAGGGTGTCCCTCAAGGATATCAGGCAACCCCAAATAGTACTTCCAGGTGAGGTAATGTCCTTTAGATCCCATCAGAGTAAAATCTCACAGGTATCAACAGGGATTAATAATGACTTTGGTACAAAGCATTCCTAAAAGCATTTCATCAATTTATTTCTATTAATTTATTTTTTAATTTTATTTTTAGGAGTTTTTCAGCATAAATTAGTTCATCATGTTTTGCATGAAAGAAATACAAGACTTTAAATTTATTTATTTTTTATGTAACTTGTTTGAGATAATCGGCATTTTTGACAATGCAATGTGTTAATTACATTCCCAGGAAAAGAGTGTACTTATATTACTGCATCAGACTGAAACTCTTCCCATCTTTTTATGCAAATCAGGAATTTTGAAGTCTGGCATTGTGATATCATAGTAGTAGCCTAACTTTGGAAGAACTTTCTATACTGTACATATATTAATCTTACCCCTTCCCCCCACTCCCACCCCAAACCCCTCAAAATTCTTGATTTGAATATCATGAGAAAGAAATGAGGTCAGATTTTTTCCTCAAGCTAAGAAATTATTTCTGTATCCCGAAACCCTTGTGGTACTTGCATCATCTCTTTCATCTTACTAAAGAAGGTATTATTCCTTCTAAGGATGGAGTGATATATTCTCATTCACAGGGTTTCTGCTGTGAAAGAATTTGCATGCTAGATTGCAGTCCTCAGGTTTTTTATCTTTTTCACCAGAAAAGCTTGGGATGTTTTCACTATGGATTATTTGTCCTTAGAAACAAAGCTTTAATTGAAATATTAATTACCTAAAACAACCTGAAACACTAATTTTTAAAATTAAATTTTAATCCAAGTATTTTCTAACAGGACTCATCCCAGTTCTTTTGCTTTACTTGGAACTTTCTGGCAAGTCAGTATCTATGGTTAAATACATATTTTTCAATCTATGCTAGATACTGGGATAATTATTTTTCTGATGTTTAAACAACAACCTATTTTTACATACAACAGCCCATTTTATACTGTTTATTTTGATATTCCATCTATGAGCTCTAGATTAAATTATTCTTCTTATTTTCATCATAAGTGAGCTGCCTGTAACTTTCTCAGGTATTTTGAAACTTATCTAAGGGGGGGGGGGCACAACCTGAATCTATTTTATGTTCTACAAAAAAAATTAGATTTTAAACTTTCTTAACATCTGAGGTCTAATTGTATTGTTATTTCAGGTGAAATTCAATGAAAGAAAGATTTGGACTATATCACACCATATAATTTTTTTAAGTACTAGCAAATTAAGTAGATTATGTATTTTCAATAACAAGTTCAAACTATTTCTGGTATTAACTTACAGTGACATATAATTGTAATAATGAAGGTTACTACAATATAAATTAATCATGAAAGGAGTGCTTCTTCATTGAAACAGTTATTGTCAATATGCCAGATCCTCTTTAAAATTAGTCTGTCAGTTTAATCAACTACATTGAAAGCAGAAAAAAGAAATCGTGGAACTCTTCCTTCATCCAGCAACAGTAAAGCAGATCATGGTGTGCCAGTGAACATCAGTATGCAGTGAAGAGTTTGTGCTGCAAGTAAGGAGTGCCACAAGACACAGCACCATAACAGCTGGAAAGCAGTGATTTATTTAAGTGCCATTGTTAAGGTTTGCTGTTTTTTACCAAGTTATGTGCAGATACTGAGGACCAGACCTGGGGGGAAGGCAGGTTGTACATTTGTATTTTGATTGTAAATCATTGCAGCAGAACAATAATGATACTGAAAACAACTGTTTGATACCTAATGGTATAAGCAAGAATAAGTCATGATTTATTAATATTCATTTGATTTAAAAAATCCCATTAAATTATCATTATCAAATCAGTGTCATATGGGAACCATAATTGGAGTGTCTCAATTTGCATTTCTAACTACAGTAATGAGAATTGTATTCAAATATATTTACTTTCCTAATCTACAGCTGAAGCTTATTGAACCATACTTTTGTTCCAGTAGCTAGGAAAATAGTCATGATGTGTCCGCATAATTTTGGGGTTATTGCTGAGGTTTAAAAGAAGCTGAATCCTGATGTAAATGCAAATTGTTATCTATAAACTCTAAACTCTTTCCAAAGGACTCTAGGCTGACAATAACATATTAGCCACCCATGCTACAAGGTAAACTCATTTATGGAGCAGCATGCCATAAATGTAAAATAGATTTAATCTGTAGAAAAACAGTGTATCCCCCAGTACTTTATTTATAAATGTCTTAAAGCATATGGGTAGGTGTCTTTAGCATATTTGGATACCTCCCAAAAGCATCCATTTGAGATATCATGTCCCAGAATCCCTTGCTGTTTCTTCATTTTGCCACTTCTTTTGAAGGAATCTCTCATTTTCAATTGCCTAGGAAAAAAAGTCTTCCAAAGATCCCAGAAGTTCACGAGGTATGATCAGAATAAATCCTTTATATGGCAACTTGAATGAATAAATCTTTTTTCCTTCTATAAATATGAATTTGACATAAGCTAGTCTTTTATAACAATTTTTTTTCTTTGACAGAGGAGAATATTACTGTTTATAGCTGTGGGAAAATAGTACTTCATTTTCAGAAATCATTGAAATTGTCTTCTGCATTTCATAAACAGTTTGGGGGTTTTTGTATTCTGAAGCATAGGTTTCATTACAAATAAAAACTCATGCAAACTTACTTTTGATTTTAGTAGAAGAGTATAGAGTTTTTTCCAGTTTTTAGTCTCTACTTCCAAAACATTACGAAATAAGATAAAATGCTAATGTTACTAAGCATAACTGTAGTCAAAAAAGCAGTCCTTTAACAAAGATGAAACGACAAGGATCAAAATAAGCTATTTAGTGAAAACTTCTTTGCAAATTAGTCCATCACCTGTATCATTTGAGTTCCATCCAATGAACTCCATCTGCTTTCAGTTTCTTGGTACATGATGTCAGAAGTTCCTTTCTAACACGGTTAACTGTGAGCAATCCACATTAAGCACAGGGCCTTTGGTTTGAAGATCAGATTCATCCATCCAACTTCAACTCTGTACATGAGACTATGAAGAAAACATCTTCGTGGATTTGCTTAATTGCATACCAGGGCAGATATTAGGTATTTAAAAGTTCTATGTGTGGAGGCCAAAAACATCATATGAAAATATGCCTGGAGTATTCATTCTTACAAATGTGCTATACAGATGTAGACAAGACCAAGAACAATGTATGTGCATTGTCTTCACAGTTCTTGAGCATTTTTAGGAGGCTGTCTTCTATGGTTATGGAACATCTGATTATCAGCTCAACATGAGACCATGAAATATGAAGTATAAAGAGAGAACCTTTTCTACTCAGTCTCACATAAGATGTCAAAATATTTTTGTTTTCCTTCTTCAAAACCTTTTCCTTTTTCATTCTGTCCTGTGTCAAGATTAATTTTTCTGCCTCATTGGCCTTTGTTCAAAAGGCTGTGGTATTACTTAATCTTCAATGGCTTCAGAAAAAAAGTTTCTAGCTACTGGTCTACTTCTGGTATGTTAGAACTCCTTATTTGGGTTCTGAAAATCTTATTCATTCACCTTTAAAATAGATACCAGATTTCACCATTTACAGTTTGAAAAAAAAAAAATTAAGGACTAAATTGAAACATAAAACACAGGGATAAAACTAACCATACCACTTTCTACAGAATTGCAGCATGCACACCCAGCAACTTAACGGACTAGGTTATATTCCTGAAGATAAAACATATTCATCACAATTCTATTACATATTTGTTACATTTCCTGAATACATGCATTCAGGCTAATTATTTCCATTAACTTATTTGGATATGAGTAAAGGTCTTTTGAGGGTCTTTGGGGGTCTTTTGGGAACACCTCTTTTCTGAAAATTCCCTTTTATGGCACCAGATCTTCTGATGAATCTTCTTACCTGGAGAGTAACTCAAATACGTGGTCAGGTTATGATGCTCTTCTCTTATCATTCTTTGCTTCAGCACTCTATCTCTGTTCTCAAAGCTAACACCTCTCTAGTACATCTCAATCACCAATATAAGTTAATAAGGAAGCATTAGCTGGCACAAGGCTCATTCGTAACAGATGCAGGGAGTTAACACAAGGCCACATGAATCTCTGATATTTGTGCTAAGCACTGTAGGGCACAAAACTAAGCATTAAAATGAATATAGGGATCATACACTATTGTGCTAAAGTTAGAAGCATTTTCTGGTGTCTTCCCCAGCTGATGGACAGACATCTTCTTAAAGAAATACAACCTGTTCGGTAACAATACCTTTTGATTTCTTCAGGAAACATAAAGATAAAAAAAATTCAACAGATTGCAAATGTCACTGTATTACATCAACATTCTGCTGTTAAAAAAGGCAATCTTTTTATTACAGAGTGTGTGACAGAGGAGTTTTCCATTCAGTAAAGATGTGACGGGTTTTTTGTTAAATTGGCTAAAATCAGGAATGAGGCTTTACACCTTTGCTCCTGTCAGGTTGTGCTGTCAATGAGAAGTTGGCAGAAGGAAACTGTCCAGGTGGTATAAAGCTCTCAGAGTAACAAGTCCATAAAATAGCTCTGACCTAACTGCTCATCCACATATGAGCATCAGCAATATTGCCAGCTCTAAATGACCAGAAATACCAAGTCAGTTTTCAAGGAGTTTTTGAACAGTCTTTTCTTTTTCAGTGTTACTCTTCGTATTCAGTATTGTTCAACTGAGCTTAAAGTTTCTAAAGCCAGGAGGACTGAGAAAATATCTTTTTAATAAAGAAAATCTGATAATCTGTTAAATGAATCCAAGGGGTTCTTAAGACACAAGACAAATAATAAAACTGTAAGAGTTATAGTCAAATCCTAACAGAATATTTCTCTTCTGAAGTTGCAGACTTGAGGGTTAGGGTTTTTTCCCAGAAAAGATAATTTAATAAATCCCAGTTTTCTGTGTTTTTCTGGAACTATTGGTAGGTCCTCATGACAAACACATTCAAGAAAATGATCTTTTTTTTTTTTTTCCCCTTCACCTGGTTATTTCTCAAACAGAAATGTTTCCTATGTTTCCTGACTGTTACATGGAGATGTAAAAAGTGGTGTATTAGCACAATGAAACGTATGATGAAGATAAGGCTTGGCAAGGGCTGAATCAGCTCTGCTGGTGAATCTGCAGCTACTCCAAATCATTATCGGCCAGTTTAAATTTTTATGGGTCTACTATTTTTGTAATATTTTAATGCTGTAATCTGATGAGCAGTTAGTGATGAACTTTGGTCTCATAATTTATAACACCTTTTAGTTAGTAACTACATTTAAACTCACTGAAGGGCTCTGTGGAGCTATCACCTGTTAAACTCTATAGCAGCTTTATGTAATGCAGGTCGCTTTACACAGCACTCACGACATTAAGATGAATAACAGATTTCAGACTCTTCATCTTGTTTCTTCTTCGCCTTCCTTTCTTGTTTATATTCTCTACAGCTTCATATCATCTTTAAGGTATGTTTTACCTGCCAGCATTAAATGCTTTTAAATATAAGAGAGGACCAACACTGGGCTGCACAGAGATTGTTCAATGTTACCTAATCTTTCCCGGCTCGAGAACACGACCATTCTTGTTTGGATAGCTAAAACAGCATCAAAGCCCAGAGTGAAAGGTAAGTCAGAGTGGAAGGTAAGTTTCAGTAAAAAAATCCTGCCTGTCAAATTTTAAGAGATAAAATTGGCACTAAATAATCAAAACATATAAAAAAATCATCTCTACTGAAGAGCAGGGATTTTTCACAGGTCTGCGATTTTGTTATTACAGATCTGTTTAATAAAGACCAATGAAACTGAAGTAGTTTTCAAAAAAAAAAATCCTTCAATGGTAAATAAAAAAGAAATGGTAGGACACTTCCTGAATAAAAGGTGAAAAACTGGAAATCCTCTCTGAGCTACTTCACTACTCACATTTAATATGCACTATCTGACGTTAATAAAAGCCGTGCGCAGTAATAGTGTGCAGTTAGACCACTATGAAAAGAAAGTAATGAAGAATTTAAGAAAGTCAGGATGTTACTGACATTAGAACTAATCAGGAATCAAAACGGATTTCCAACAGCAATCAGCTAAATTTATTTCTGACTTTATGCAAATTGATATGTTCCTTAATTTTTTTTTTTTCCAATAAATCAGGAATTTCCAACAGAAACCTTTCCAATGCAATGTTTTCAACCAGCTCTAAAAGACATTGTGATTTTTTTCAATTTTTTTGTCATCATAATTCTTCATTCTTTTCATAAAACTACTAATACTGTTAATGAAAAAAAAATAAAAAAAGAAAGATAAGAAAGGTCTAGCTCAAAATCTAGACCAACTCGAAGATTTCTATTGTATAGAACACAAGCTGCAGTACAGTACTTGCAGCTGGGTCAGGCACACACATAGACACAGATTTACTAAAAATACAGACGTTCATTTTGTGATGTTTAAGCTGAAGGTAGTAGTAATGCAACAATTTAGAGTTTCATGTCGCAGAAGCCTGTTCCAGCAGCTTTACTGTGTGTGTGGGGGTAGTTGCCTGGGAAGCGTGCTCACTGCACATACCTGATGGGGTTTCCTCAAAGTCTTAGCTGCCAGTTGAAGCAAGAACATAAAATAAAACAGTGACCTTACATTTGTCCTATTTAACTGTTAGGTTCTTGAAATAACTTAAAGGTACGCATGGGGACCTGAATATGTATGGTCTTGCTTTTATTTAAAATTCACCTTGATTTATTTAAAATTGCTGTAAGGAGCTCTCATGCAAACATCCTTTATGAACAGAATTGCTTTCTTGTGTGAAAATTTTATATTACAACTTAAATGACCAAAACGAGGAATCTCTCTCCATGGAGAGAACCTGTGCAACATGTCATGGGAAAGCCATTCAGGGTTTATCCGATGCTTTGTGCATATGGATTTCTCCCACATGGGAAGATTTGTTCACGATCAGTATTTGCATTCTATCTAAATAAAGCAGGTATTTTATTGTACCATTTGTTGTTGGAACGTTCCTGTTAAGTTAGAGAACGGGCTCTGCACCATCCTTTTCTCCCTCTCTCACCATGCACCCCCATATAGAGCACATGGACTAGCTGCGCTTCTTTCAGACTTTTAAATCTCTTGCTGTGCTTTGGATGTTGCTGTAACACACAAAATTATGAGGAAGCACATTTTTTCTCCACCTTTCTAGTGGCCAAAATTTTGAAGTGGGTGTGACTATTTTTTTTTTCCCTGCTGAAACAGCTTCCTTGATCAGCCCAAAATTTTTCTCAGCTTGACATGCAAACAGAGCTGTGGAGGAATTTGTTATAATGGGGTAAATTTTGTAAATCACTCTAGAAAACTGAAAGAAATATGATTCACCATAATTAAGGAGAAATTACATATATTCTATTTGGTACCAGTCCAGTTTCTTCAACCAAAGGCAGTTGAAGCACACAGAAAATATTTACTGTAGACTTACTTAAAATATTTGAAACTATTTGCATTATTTCCTACATAATCAGCACCTCTAGAGTTAGACAGCAAACAATGTCTCTGGCAACAGACAACCAGTAATTACTTTTTGCTGAAACCACATTAATGTTCTAAATAATGCAGTCACATCTGCGTTAAAATTTCATGAGCTTGATTGTAATTATTCTTCAGTTTATCTGAGTCTCAGCTCTGCAGTACACTCTGCAAGGCCTGATCCAGATCTAAAAATAACATCAACTGTGACTGCTTTGTCCTTTTTTGACACTAGAAGACTGTAAATATGGGTGGAAATTCCTCTTTGCATATTCTTAAAAGGTTGCCAGTTATGCACAATTACCACATTTGATTTAAAGATGTTCTCTGCTCATTTTTTTCCTGTAAAACTCACTAAGCAAAGAAGGGAACAAAAACCTCTATACAGCTTATTAATAAGAAAAGATAACTTTTGAGAACTACTTGGGGGCAGGGAAGAAGTTGTGGCCTCAGCACAGAATTTTATGTTCACAGCAGAACCCCATGGAAAATATGCATGTCATGGATTTTACTGCCAACCTGAGAAGGAACAGATTTCTCGTCTTCCATGTGATTGGTACAAGTGTGGAAGCCCAGACTTCCCCTTCCTGGGGCACTGAACATTGTTCCCTCAACTAGAAAAGGTGAAGTAGGCTGTAACAATCACTGTTGGCTGAGTTAGTTTCTTACAAGAACAGTCAAAATCCTGAACATTTCTCAGTATTTCACAGCCATCGGATGGGGAAAGATGAAGTATAGCCAAGTCTTATCACATAGTTTTCTTCTTTTGTTTGTGGAAATATATGTTGCACATTTGAGCAAGTTGTGTGTCTTGCGTCTTGAATCGGTTTCCATTCCAAAAGGAGTGGTGTGGGATCTCCTTCATCCTTACTGCCTTATTACTTTTCAGAAATAAACAATTTTTGCTAAGATTTTTAATCTAACTCTTTAATTGCCCCTTAAGTGCTTTCATGAAATTTGGCACACTACAACTACGTTTATTTTTAAAATAATTCCCTATGGTTGTCCTGGTTTTACCTGGAATAGAGTTAATTTTCTTCATATTGATAGCTGGTACAGTGCTGTGGTTTGGATTCAGTGTGAAAATAATGCTAATAACATGTTGACGTTTTACTTGTTGTGAAGTCGTGCTTCTCCTAAGTCAAGAACTTTAATTTTCCCACCCTCTGCCAGTGAGGAGGTGCACAGGTAGCTTGGGAGGGAGCATGGCCAGGACAGGTGACCCGAACTGGCCAAAGGAATATTCCCTATGATAGAACATCATGCCCAGTATATAACCTGGAGGGAGTTGGCTGGGAGCCACCAATCAGGCTTGGGGACCGGACAGGCATCGATCAGTGCGATGGTGAGCAATGTTACTGTGTACCACATGTATCTCTTCAGCTTTATTACTCCTTCTTCTTTACATTAAAATTTGTAGTAGTAGTATCCAATTTTTATTGTCACATTTTATATTTTGTTTCAATTATTAAATTGTTCTAGCTCACCTTTTGTTTCCAATTCTCCTTCCCACTGGGGGTGGGGAGGGCAAGGAGTGAGTGAGTGAGTGAGTGAGTGAGTGAGTGAGTGAGCAGCCATGCAGTACTTAGTTGCCAGCTGGAGTTAAGTCATGACAATAATTTAATCCTTTAAGATAACCTTGGGGAAAAGAGCAAACAGAATCATTGTCTTATGGGGTGTTCTGCAGTGGGAGGTGCTGGTCCAGTATGGTCCCCATAAGAAAGACTCTCAGACTCTGTAAGGTATCATTCTAAATGCCATTTATTAGAATTAAAACTATAAGAAAAGGATAGCACAGATAATCTCACATTCCCTTGGTTGCTGACAAACCACACGCAGCATGCAATGCAAATCCTGTTCAAAGAAGAGAGTTTCCTCTTTTGATCATTTGAGCTATTATTGGATTTTCTTACAAGGAAGTGACTCGATCTGTCATTTCTACAGTCAAACAGAAGTGAAGGTTATGGGAGAATTTCTTGCTGTCCTTTTAGCTAAAGGCAAGGCCACATGGATAACGCACTCACGTCCAGCTGAGGTCATCCTGTGGCCAAGTGTTTGTGCCACACCACACAGTCCCCAGGGTGTGCTGCATGGACAGTGTGGCACAGCACGGGCCTGGACATACCTGGGGTTAACTTATGCGGATCACTAACTCCTTGATATGCAATGGTCTTTCAGTCGGGATGAAGAAACACATGGGGGAAGGTGGAGTGCCTGTAAAAAGCTAAAGCTAGTGACAGAAATAGGTATGCAAAAGAAAATGCCTAAAAAGTGAAAACAAAAGCATTCTGAGAGTTTATCCAGGTGGAACAATGGATACCTAATTATCAAAATATCACTTTTACAGATACTGTTTTGCAAAATAGGAACAATATCAAACTTCTTTTAACTCGCACAACTCTTTTGAACTGGGCTTTTCATTTTATTCCTAGAATATTGAATTGAGACTGCTTACTACAGAAAATCAAGCTATTTCACACGGAACAATCTGCCTTTAAAGGCTGATATAATCTTTAGGTTCAATTCAACAAAAGTGAACACATGTGCCCATCTTTAAATACAGGTCAAATAATCTATTGAACATTTCCACTGCTGCCTTTCTGCATTTATTTCACCTGATACTTACACAGCTAATCAAATTGACATTTTGTTCCAACCACTGAAACTTCAAATGCATTTTGTTATTCATACATTAAAAGCTTTGTTGACTGGGAGATCAGGTATATGAGATAATGCAAAGGAACAAGTGAAAGTAATGATTTCAAATCCAGTAAGGTCAATTTTAAAGGACAGAAGAGCAGTTGCAGTTAAGCAGCTTTGGACCACAGTGTATTTAGCTTCTCTGTAAATCCATTCTAAGCACGTATATCTTCTCTGTATATTCTACATTTATCATTACCTTGTCTTTGTGGTGGCTTGACCCTGGCTGCAGGCCAGGTACCCACCGAAGCTGCTTCATCACTCCCTCCTCCACTGGACAGGGGAGATAAAAAATACAATGAAAGGCTCATGAGTTAAGGTGTGAGAGAGGGCATTCACCAAATACTGTCATGGGCAAAATGGACTTTGCTTAGGCAAATTAGTTGAATTTATTACCAATCAAAATTAGAGCAGGATAATGAAAAGTAAAAAAAATCCTAAAAACACCTTCCCCACACTTCTTCCATCACATGCCCAACTTTATTCCCAATGCTTTACTTCCTCACCTCCCCACAAAGCACAGGGATACAAGGAATGGGATTTACAATCAGTTCATCATGTGATTTCTGAAGCTGCTTCCTCCTCAAGGAGAGGAGACCTTCCCCCTGCTCCAGCATGGAGTCCTTTTATGGGAGACTGTCCGTAATGGAATCTCCACTCCAGCTCCTGGAGCACCTCCTTCCCCCTTCCCCCTCCTCCTGATTTCTTCTTCTGAAATATGTTATCACAGAGGCGTTACTGCCACGGCTGATGGACTTGGCTGCGGCCAGCAGCTGGTCCATCCTGGAGCTGGCTGACATTGGCTCTGCTGGACACAGGGGAAGCTTCTGGCAGCTTCTCACAGAAGCCACCCCTGTAACCACCCACCACTACCAGAACCTTGCCATGCAAACCCAATACAGTCTTGTAATTCACCTATCTGAGCTTATCTTCTGTGCTTTTATTACATGTTAAATGCCTCTGAACTGGTTCTTAACTCTTATTCTATTCATACAGCAAAATAAGGCGTCATTTTTTTGCCATAATATACAAAATAGATGGTAATATACCGTTTAAGCCAGTACAGATAATAATAGCACAGAGGATTAGTTCTGATAGGTGAATTGCAAGACCGTGTTGATCACATTTCAAAATCTCAATAATTCAAAAGTTAGAATATTTCTTCAGCTGTTGATGGGTATCATAACAGCAGACAATCTGCTACACTGCAATAACACAATCTTTTACAGATTACCAAAATTACAGGATTTAGACATACATATGATTGATTTTTTTTGCCCTTGTGGGTAGAACACCAAAGAGGAAATTATTCTAGTTGTCTGAAGAATTAATCAGTGCAACAAAAAATTCATTTGAACAAAATTAATATTCTGTTACAATACTCTAGTACATGTTCTAAGTCTGTGGATATTTAGTAGACGATTTTTAAAATGTCAGATCACTTGTTAAAAATGCAATACAACCGAAAAAGCAAAATACTACTATGGTCCTTTCAAACTAGCAAAAGGCTGATTCAACTTCAGTTTCTGTTGTACTGTGAGCAGTTGGTCAGAAAAAGCCCACATTTTTCAGCATTTTGTCCTAACAGGAACCATTGGTTGATAGTAACACTTCATGCAAAAAGAAAGTTTCTTCAGGTAGTACAACGTTCTATTTGCTCAGAACTAAAAATAGTGACACTCTGCAGAGAAAACTTTGTATTACCTATATTTTTAATTTCTTTTCTCTAACGCATGGTAGGAAACAAAAATCACAATTTCATACACCATATATAATAGAAGATACTGTACAAGCAGAACACATATGAGTTCATTGTGGCAGTGTTCCTGATACTAAACATTTTTCATTGTGAGTAGGCCTATTGAAGGCAATCTGTGAAGTCAGGAAATTAACATCCAGCTTTGTATTAATTCCTTACACCAGTAATTTATAGCAGTTAATTCCTTTATGCAGTCATCTTTTGAATCTTTCTCAAGTTTAATGCACTACAAATTACAGGGGACAAAAAGACCATTTCACAAGGATCTTAGTATTCTGAGACTTCAGAAAATTTAAATACTTAGCTTGAAGTGACTTACTAGTGACAGACCAACTACTTTCCATTAATATTTTCTGAAATTTCAACTCAAATGACAATTTAGCAACATTTGTTATCTACTCTATAAAAATCTGAGTGACTTGTGAAATCACTCAAAAAAATCTGCATACAAATAATGCTCTGTCCTCTCACTGATATTGTATTTTGTGTTTTATAACACTTTAACTTGTAAAAGTTAAATAAATAACTTTAAATATTCATCTGTTTTATAAAGCAGGCTCTGTTCTGAATAAGATTGGTAGCACAAGTACCAAGAACATCTTTCTCTTGTTACCTGAGATACATATTCATTGCATTTTGTAGACTTAATTAAAATTTTTTGCCTGGAATAAACTGGATTATCCAGAGTGTACACATTTAAATTGAGTATTTTTGATCCAAGCTGAAGTCAACCAGGATGTGTGATGCAGTTATCTGTACAACCACAGAATAAGCAAATATTAATGAAGAAGGAAAGTGCTGTTAACAAGAGCAAAGAACAGAATGACGATACTAAAGTCAATTACATCCACATTTCCAGTGGTGAGGCTCTGGAACAAGCTGCCCAGGGAAGTTGCGGATGCCCCATTCCTGGAGATGTTCAAGGCTAGGTTGGATGGGGCTCTGAGCAACCTGATCTAGTGGAAAGTGTCCCTGCCCATGGCAGGGGGGTTTGGAACCGGATGGTCTTCAAGGTCTCCTTCCAGCCCAAACCATTCTATGATTCTATGATTTTCTGAACCAAAAAGCAAGTGTGATTTTTGATACATTGGATTATAGAAAGATGTGTGTTCTATGAATATCTTTACTTACAGGAATAGGTTTATTAACATGGCAAAAAAAATTTGCATGTGCTTGGAAGCAGAGATGAGATACCTGTGCACTAGCCATGAATGTCCACGGAAGCCAATATTGTAGGAGCATGGAACAGTGCCCAAAGCCTCGTCTGCAAGCATGCTGGGGCGCTTTGTCTACGTGACTCCAACAGCTCTGGGAACAAGTTCTGTCATTAGTCCCAGAGGAGAGAAGTGAACAAAGTCATCTTCCTTGGCTTGTGAAAGACTTGTTGAGAAATACTGAAGGGAAATTGTGGTTCTCCTTGCTTAAACTTCTGGCCATAACTCCCCTCTGCATATGCAATCATTTGTCCAACTCTTACAAGATCCGTTTTGACAGGTTCTGCTGTCTCTTAAGGAGAATTGGGCTTGAAGTTTGGTTAGTGCAAATTTAAGGCAACATTCTCAATTTCTGGATTTCAATTTCAGCATGTTCTATGAAACCTGAGTGAGCTTTCTTCCTCTGACACACCCCGCATGGAAGACACGTGGTGTAAGTAGCTGTTGGCAGTTGCTGTGGACATTCATACACTGTGACTTTACCAGAAAGATCAGACCACACCAGTTCACAGCTTTCTCCTTTGTAGCTCCCACTAACACAAACTAGGTAGTTACGTGCAGTTCTAAAACAATATATAAGCTTGAAGAGAGTATTTCTGACTTGTAGAATCCCCACATTTTAAGTAGAGGGTTTTTTTAACTAAGTTAACCAAGTTGTTGTGACATTGTTAAAGACTGAGGCTTTTTTAAAGTTGTCTAGCAGAATATATAAATGGCATTGCACTGAAATTTAAGGAGATAAATAAGCACAACAATATTTCCATAAATAATGGAAGTAAACTAAAAAGTTAGTGTATGAGTGGGCATTTTCAAAAGGAGAAAAAGCTGGAAGGTATTTTTAGATGTCTGTTGCACATTTATCTGTTTCTCCTTGGATAGATTTGAAGCATGTATCCAAAACAGTGCAATAGATTTTAAATTAAAAAGAAAATTGTAAATTCCACTTTAATATGCATTTAATAGATTACTCTATAAAAATTCTTCCACACCTAAATCAAAATATAAAGGAGCACAGGAAAGAACAGAAAGTTTTCATGGCATTCTGTCATGGTAGATACAATATTTTTTTAACTATTCATTAGAATGTTGCTATATTTTAAGGGAATAAAGAAAAAACAGCCTATAGCTGGAGACAAGATTTATGTTCATATCTAAACAGTCTTGGAGTGCTGACTAATTTTTAAGTTGAAAAATTGAATTGAAGTGTGACATATATTCACCATTTGCAAATAAGTGCCATGGTAGAAGAGAATTCAAGCTTATTTCTTTTGATATCATCTCTTGAAAAAGTAAGACTCTGTGAGACCAAAATTTCCCTTGCTGCCCCTTGAGACTTTTTTGACTTAAAATAGGTGTACTAGAAAAAATTGCATCACAGTACACTAGTTTATGTACTGTCACATTGTGAAAACAAAATCCATAGTTACAAGCTACCTGTCAGTTAAAGAATTTGATTTTAAATTCACTTGTTTCTACATGTTTTGCAAAAAGTAATTAGGCCCCAGGATGAGCCTCTGAAGTTAGTATTATTGCTAAGTTAATATTCTAGTGCTCTGCTAAAACTGTAGCCAAGAAAACCTTTCTCTCATTTCTTAGAAGGTCAGAGCTGATAAGGTTAATAATGCAAAATTATCCTGCTGTTAAATTGTTAGAGCAAGATAAGCCGTTGGAAGCACAGATGTCAGTGATCAAGTGAGGTCAGCAACAGAACTCCTGCTTGCAGTGGCCTCACCCACATTCTTATGAACACAGCTATATGTTTTACATGATGCAGCCATTGACTCATCAGTCAAGACATGCCCTGACTGTACCCCCTTTTCTAACACGTGGCTTTTTACAGGTCATGCTGTTACTGCCCTGCCACTTCAATTCCTATCTGAACCTATGAGATTCCTATCTCATTTCTGCCAGGCACAATCAAACACCCTCCTCTCTAGGGTCCTGTGTTTCCTTTCACTTTCTTTAAGTGTTTTCTCTCCTAAACAATTTTAATGCATTCCCCATTATTATTTTATATTCATATCTCTTCATTGTCTTAGATTAATAATTATCAGTGTATAAATTGCCTGCCTATTTATAGTGCATTACTTTTGATTTCTTCTTATAATTTTCTCTATTTGTTTACTCTTATGATTTTTGCCTTTACTTAAACTGAAAGATTTGAGTATTTAACAACTTTTAAACACATTAAGGACATCTTTATTGACTTAATATGATTAAAAAAATATAGATGATCGAATTCTACATAGTGACTTTTCCAGCTTGTGCAACAGTTATTTTAAGTTGAAGCTTCTATTTTAGGAAGAGGTAGACTTTGGTTGTGTGCAAAAGATGCCCTTTTACACCATTCATGTCAAGTTTGTTTTGTTGGTTGAGTTCAAATTATACACCTTTACACCACCCATTTCAATTTTGTAATTTGAATTTTCTTTCTAGTTCAACTTTAAGGAATTTGAATTTCAGCTGTTAAATTTATAAATGCTTTTACTACTACAAAAAAAGTTCTATAGTACTAGATACCTTCTACTATGAAAGTCATTATAAACTAGATAAGTCACCTTAACCTTCTTGCCTTTGAGCTAAGTAAACTGCAGGTTTTTTACTGTGTAATTAAAAATAGAGAGCTAGACCACAGATCAAACCTCTGGTTCCACAATGTAAAGAGAAACGTCTCTTACTGCATGTAAATAATTTAAAACTTTTATTTTTCCTGTTGTAGCAGTTGAATAAACAGTCCTTTGTGTTGCTCAAGACTGCATCACAAAACTGGAACCAAGCCCTGACTGCAAACCAAAAATCAAACTGATCATTAAATAATTGATCCTTAAGGAACAGTTATTTGACACACACTAAAGATACTGAACAAAAACATCAATAAAATATATCAAACTTAAATGTCTTCTCATTCTTCTAATTTCTCAAACATACAATCCAAAGCATATAAATTTCATATACAAGTGAAATCATCTTTGTATGGCTATCATGACCTTGCTGCCAATCACTAGCACTACTACCAAGCTCTTAAAAGATCTGTGTTTGTGTGTTTCCACTCTCTTAAATTTTATTTTAAGAAATTTACATTTTTAAGACATGTAAATTTAAAAAGTAGTAATTGAATGGTGATCCTATCTAAAAGTTCATTTTAAGCTGCAATGCATTTTGCAAAATTTGTATTCAAGGAAAGTAACTGTAGTAGTCTTTTTTTTTTTTTTTTCTGAGGCAATGAATTTTCAATTGCTTAGGCAAATATTTTCTGTAGAAAGCCCTTACCCAGCACCATGGTTTGCTTCCTTGGAACCAAGATGCTTTGAGTCATCTCTGTAAATCCACTTCTAGAAAAATCTGTGGGATCCACCCAGCCTGTGGTCACTAGAGTTGCACTGTGACATTTTAAACATGTTAGAAGTCAAGGGTAAGGGCAGGATATGTTTGTTTTCTTCAAGATCTTAATTTTCTCTTCTTTCTAACAGTACAAACATAACATTGATTATATTATGAAGCAAAATTTATTGCACTGTGATGTTTCTAAACTAAGCATTAGCTATCTCAAAGGCAGGAAGCAATACTGATATGAACATCAGTTTTTCTATCAGTGTTGCTCTTCTAAGCTATTGCACAATTCAAACACGGTGAATTTCTTTCAGTGAATATTTGAAAATAGAAAACATCTACTTGACAAAGAAATACCTACTAGCTGAAAATGTAGAGTGACTTGTGTGAGTATGTGTGAGCATGTATCGGGGCTTTGTGTGTATAATCGTTATCTGTGCTGGTTAAACCACAACAAAATCTTAAATCTGATCATCAAGTTAAGCAATAGTTAAAGTAGTTGCCTTACCTCTGCATTTGTTTATACCAATCAAGCTACTAACAAAGCAATAATGCTGTGACAAAGTGTTCTATGTCAACAGCTGGTTTGTCTACATTATTGTTCCTTGCATGGTTAGAAAAGGCTTTAAGCAATATAGAGTTTTCAGGGCTGTTGCAGTTTCAGAGGCAGTATAATTTTTCACAAATCTAGGTGGACTTCAAATGCTGCAACAATATTAAGAAAAATAGTTTGCTCAGCCCAAGTCACAAGTAGGATCACTAATTCAGTTGCTCTGGCCTTACTACTCCCTGTGGAAAGGCTAAGTAATTGCTAATGATTCTCTAGGAGCTAAGTTCACTTGCAAATGCCCTATAGATTTCTAAAAATAAAACAGTGTGAAAGGCATTATTACTGAATGCTTTAACCTTTGAAAGTTAAAAACATCAGAAGACACCGAAAAGTAAGAGAAATCATCTCATCTAATAGCCTTTCTCTTTATCCCTCCCTTTCTGGAGAGAATGGGGGAAAGAGAAGTGGCTTATTTGGAGTTTAATTTTTGGCTATTGTTAAATACCATTCAATTAATGCCCGATGTAGGCCATGAGAGGGTTGAGATAACAGCTTTGACATAAGCATTTGTGTATTAAAAGGAGAGCTCCTTGGTTACAGTGTAGCTCAGTCTGTTGGTGTGGGTGTGGTACCTAACCCCGTAGATATTTCTGTATGTGCTTCTCGTGACTTTTCAGCGTGGGAGAGGGATCAGGATCACTTTGTTGCTGTACTGTGTGATATCAGCTTATGACATAATAACAGCAAGGGCAACGAGGGTCATTTGAGATGGGTGTTCAGCATTTTCCTCCTGCCCTGGCCTTGGGTGCTACCTCTGGGAATTCGTTAATAACCTTACCCAGACTGTGGGGGAAACAGGGGACAATGATTTTTCCAAACGTTTCACCCCGTTCTCTTCCTTAAGGCCTCCTACCCGGTGTTTGAGAATTTTTAATTCCCTCTGGATGTTAAGGAAAGCATGTTCTTGTTCCTTTGTCTGCCAGGTTTCCTCAGTACAGTCTATAACATGTTTAGAGTCAGGACAGAGATTTCTAGGAGAGCTGTGCAGATACCTGCCCCAGGGTAGTCTTGAGGGGCATGGAATGTGGAAGAAAATGGGCCAGCTTTTGAAGGAGTCTTCTGCTCTAATGGTTTGGAACAAATGAACCAATACAGGACCCTTATAAAGCGGCAAAATGTTTGAAAGAAAATCTCTGTAGTAGTTCCAGGGAGGTGCAAAGTTATGCAACATGCTGGGCCCTGGCTGCTGCTTATCAGATAGAGCTGTCACAAGTCAGTGCCCTCGAGGGAAGGAGGAGGAAAGCAGATCAATGCACTGTGGCTGCTCAAACTGCGCTGCACCAGAGGAACAACCCAAGCCAGCAGCAGTCGCCCCTGTAGAGAAGAAGAAATCAAAGGCCAAACGAGTTTGTGCCGTGAGTGACGGAGAGGAAGCAGGACCCTCACAACAGAAGGAGGAGGCAGGGCCAGAGATAATCACACGGTCTGTGTCCCGGGCGAGCTGTGAGATATACAGAAGGATTTCAGCCAGCAGCCAGGTGAGCCCTCACTGACCTGCTGCTCCCGTGCTGGGTGTCTCTGCCAACGATGTGACACTAGATGGAAATGAAGCCAAGTAATTCGGATCGCTGTCCCGGCATGCAGGCATTGACCAAGGGATTGACAAAAGACCAGAGACTCTCAGCTTCTCTATCCCGGTAAATAAAGATGAGTCTTGTATGATGACTCAGTAGTTTTACACCACTTAACGCAGCATTTTAAAATAAATATCTGCCTTGTAGATCTGCAGCCTGAGATTTACTTTTGTTCCTGGTATTAATATTAGTATACAGTAACTTCTGTATGACTGAAACAGTTTTGAGCCTTTCAGTGGCCAAGAAAAGATTCACTAAGGAATTTATGCTTTGAGCAGCACAGAATGTAGAAAAATATTTATAAAAAATTTCTGAAAGCCATTTAATATAGAAAACATGGAGTGTTTGCATATAATGTGTTTCATTTAGTAAATATTTTGATAAAAAATATTGATAGTTTACTGTCATCCATAGAGTATAAAAATAAGATTTCATGTGGTAGATTATTTATTAAACAATTTTTTTGTGAGTTTTCATGCTCTGATCTTGTAGTGATAACCTTCCTGATCTACAAGCAAGTATTAAGAGACACCAGAATTATTTCTTTAAGTATACATTACTGTCACTGTCTGATCATATAAGTAGTGCTTGGCAGCATGTTCCTTTAGAGTGTCAAAACCATAATTTTCTCAAAGTATTTTTTTAAAAGCACATACTTTTTACATTTAAGTTATATTATTTTTATGTGCTCCATTAGCATTGTAGGCATTCCAGATATAGCAGCTGCAGAATATAGCCATTTGGAAATAACACTTCAGTGTTTTAAAATGAGTAAAACCATAGCTTTCTAAGGTGTATTGATTGTCAGTGATACTGATAGACACAAACAAAAGGAAACTGCTCAATATTAACAAGCAATATCTATGGCTCCAACAATTGCCTTAGGAACAAATGCCAGTGAGAATTTGATTTTCTCAAAGGGGTGCTCAGAGCTTTAAGTAGTGGATAATACAAAAAAATAATACTATAGCCATTTACTATTCTTTGCTAGAAGCAGACAACTATCCATTTTCATACATAACTTGTAGTCTTTGATTCATTTCTTTATTATTTCATTTTAAGGAAGAACTTAATACATTATAGTGCTTTAAAATACTTAACTGAGTGAAACAAATTGAGCTGGTGTTCATGGAAATACCCACCAATAATTTATTGCTGCAATATCTAAGCTATATTACCAAAGAAGAGATTGTTCTCTTGTTCTCAGATTTGCTGGGAAATACAAGACATCTCCCTTTTTTTTTTTTTCTTTTTCTTTTTCCTTTTTTTTTTTCATTTTTTTTTTTTTTTTTTTTTTTTTTGTTAATATCAGTGAGTTATTCCATTCTGGTCTAGTTTTCTTACCAACACCAGTATCAGCCAAAGCTAGTTCTCTCCAGCTTTAAGGTATTTTAGGAAAACTTCAGATCTCTCTTAGCCACTGCTTCACAAATTAGAAAGTATATGCCCTTCTGGCATTTATCTTGAGGCAGAAAACAGTCATGAAGCACTGGCAGAAGTGACATAGAGTGCTACTTCTACATTATATTTCCTGATTATATTTTACGACCTCACCTAATTTTCTTCCTTCCCAGTTGGGCCTGATCAGCCCTGAGAAGACCTGACTGAGATGGGATCTCATTAATGCATATAAATATCTGAAGGGTGGGTGCCAAGAAGATGGACCCAGGCCCTGTTTGGTGATGCCAGCCACTAGGATGTTAGTAGAAAGGCAGAAACGGATCCACAGGAAGTTCCACCTGAGTGTGAGGAAGAACTTCTTCACTGTGCGAGTGACCAAGCACTGGAACAGATTGTCCAGAGAGGTTGTGGAGTCTCCCTCACTGGAGATATTCAGGAGCTGTCTGGAAACAAACCCTGTGCCAGGTGCTCTAGGATGACCCTGCTTGAGCAGGGAGGTTGGACCAGATAATCCATTGTGGTCCCTTCCAATCTGATCATTCTGAGATTCTGAGATTCTATGAATATAGAAAAGGTGGAAGTATCTTATATAATGAGTATTTAGAGATCACTATCAGTACTATGGAGAATGAAAGCTGCACTGGGTTATGTCCGTGTTAAGAATTGAATATAAATGTAGACACCAAAGGTTTCTACAACTCAGCTAGTCTAGTTTTTGCACTGTGTCTACAACAATGATGAAAAAATTACTTGATGTGTGATAGAGCATACTCCTATGAATGGCTTTTCATGACACTAATTTGACAGACTCCATTGTACATTACAGGTCTTCTTTTAACCACATGATGATGTCAGCCTATTCATTCCTTGAGACCTTATACTTGATGTGTTCTTGTATGAATTAAACCCATGGTAACTGTAGGCAGGAGTAGAATAGTAGGTCCTTTTTAAAATCTGCAATGGAATCCATGACTTCATGTCATTTTTGTAGCCTCTTGAAGTAGATAGAAAAGAACAATAATTAATTATACTGTTTTATATACCTAGAACACAAAATTGACTAGCACTGAGAATACTGAAAATGCTGACATGAAAATCTTGAAAATATAGAATATAAAGTTGTGAAAATGTAGATAATGGTTTACAGTTCTTCACACTTTTACAAGTTACGAATAAAGAACTTGAGATAAAAGAATATCCAATTTATATTTTAAATAGTTTTTAAAAATTCAAGCAATAATATATGTAGCTTTTCTTCCTAACAGTGAAATTCACTGTAGTAGGGAACACTAACAGTATTGTGCTTAACTTTTTACCTAAATTGTAATTTCAGCCAAGATTTAGGCAGAATACATTTTGAATAACAATGATCTTATAGAGTCATAAAGCAGAAATGTCATGAAGGGGAGATATTTGCCTTAGCCCAGTGGTAATTTTGAAAGGACTTGATGTATGAACCGCAAAGGCAAACCATACCCTTGTTTTGCTTAAGTGGGCTGGCTGCAGAAAAATTTTTAAGAACACTATTTTTAAAAGTATTTCCTTTTAAAGATCATAACATTGCTGCATAGCATGCCAAGGTGTTTCTTCATTTATCACTGTTATTTAAGTGTCTGATCTGTGCTTCAGATGTTATTTACAGAGAACCTGTATATACTGGATAGAATCAGCAGAAACTAGATTAGATAGAGTAGGGTTGGGACAGAGTGGTTTTCGATATAATCTTAAGCCTTTAGCCATTGTTTCAAGCAAAAGCTGATTTTTCATTTTTTCTCTCTTCAATAACATATTCACGAGATGAGAACACCACTTTAGCCACATAAGGCCCAAGCATGCAGTCTTCATGTGGAACCATGAGGAGGTAAATGAAAGTCCTGGAGTTTATACGGCAATGTAGATCGAGATGATATGCTGCAGCGTAGGTGGCATTTTTCTTGAAGCCACTGCTGCCGTTCTTTCACCTCTAACTCATCTTGTTAGCACTCAATTCACCAAAATGCAAACTCAGTGCCAGGTTGCCCCACTGCTGTTCTACAGACCAGTCAGCACATGCTTATATTGAGTCCATATACAGAGTTTTTAAAGATGTTACAGAATTCCTATTAGATTTAGGGGTTGAATCTTGTAGATGCAGCTTCTTTATACATTTTTGCCACAACGGCCAAAAAGTCCTTCATAACAATGTTTAAGCCATTAATAATAACACCTTGGTCTCTCATAGTTATGGAACATATAAAAGAAGTTTGGTTGTTTCACCATTGAATTCAAACACTAGTCCAAATGCAGGTAAGCTATCTTCATGCTTACATGCCTGGATAAGTCAGATCTAATAGAAGATGATTAATTGTCTGGCATCGTGTTCAATAACACTTTAATCACCATTCCTAACTGTTGCCATGTTTGCTGAAATTTAAAAGTTAGTTAATGTGACCTAAATTAAAAAGAACACATTCTATGTGAGAAGCTCGTGAGTGAAAGCCAATGGCTTATTAGCATCCTTTACAATTACAAAATAGTCTAAAAGCTTCAATGCTGATAATGAATTGATGATAATACACAGCAGCATGTGCATTATTAATAGTTACCTATGTATGAATAGAAACTCAGCTAGATTTGTCTGAAAGGACTGAAAAGACATCAAGGACTGCTCCTTAATGTTACATCTGAGGAACAGGTTTATGAAGATGAACGTGACATTTATTATTCATTTAAGAATTAACAATAGGGAAAATCTTATTTCTTTTAAGTATACTTACCCTTGTGTAATGGTAGTATAGATCCCTCAAAATCTCGAAGACTCTCCTTGTGACCAAAAGCACTCAGACAGAAAGCTGCCCTAAAAATTTCAGTTCTGTCAGCTGTGGAAGTTATCTTTAGGTTCTCGTGCTCTGGGGAATCACCTTGGGATTTCAAAGGAATGAGAACTTTTGCCTAGTTCAACATACTCACAATTATTTGGGAACAGTAAAGTGCTAATTTTTGCTGCTGCTATCAAATTATTCAGACTAATCACTTCTAAGTTGAAAGTGAAAGGTTGCACTGATAACACTTAATGACTGACAAAATGACAGATGATATGATGACAAATACAAATGAACACGTCTTCCCACTGGTGCAGACATTTTGTGGTAGATTTTTTTGGATCAAATGTACTTATAATGTAAACTTCCACCTCTAATTTAGTTTCCTATTTCCTGTCAAAGGTGTTGTCCATGCTATACTAAATGTGAAAATTCACATTTTTCTCTGTTGAAAACAAAAAGAGATTAGAATAAAACTCTGAACCCCAAGACTTGTTCAGAGGGCACCGAACTGCATCACTAAAATTTTCTGCCATCCTCTTGGGCCAGATACACTGGAGGTGACTGATGCATGTAGCTGCACTGCAGTACAAACACATTACACTATAAACACGTTAAACTCATGCTGTCTAAAACCAGCTTTTTACTGAATACTTTCATCTTTAATTTTGATAAAGTGGTTTGAGTTTTACTGAAAACTTTCCTTACTCCTGTACTAAGTTTAGTTAGGGAAAGTATCAATGCCCTTTCACCACCGATTAAAGCATTAAAGAAGTTTACTTTGATTCAGGAATTGCTATAGATCAGTAAAGCGTTTCTTTGGGAAAGAGAGAACCACAAAGTCTCAACATAATTTTTCTTTTTTTTTTTTTCCTTACATGTCCAATGCAAATTCTATACCTGTGCAACACACTTGTTTATGAAAATTGACTGTAGGGCTAACAGACCAATTATCATGAAAAGTCTTCCAGATTCAGGGACATTTCACAGATCTTGAATCTCTGTAGTCACTGGTATCAGGCTGTTGTGTGGCTGTTTTTTCAAAATATGAGCAAAATACGGGAGAATACATTGCATTTGGTGACTCAATTGCCATTAACAGAACTCAGGACAAGCCTTGTGTCAGCTCTTACACAGCTGCCTGCCTATCAGCTAACCCCTATGCTCAAAAGCTGGAATATCTCTGGCTGCAAAGAGGGACATCTCTGCAGACATGACAAAAAATCAGTAATGACTGGATGAGCACCACGAATCTCCAGCACATACAGTTCTGACCCCTGTTATTTTTCTGGATTGATTTAATTTTCCCACTCTTCCAGGTAAAAAAATGGATATTTAAACAATTATAAAGCAAGATATATATATGTTATTTATTGGAGAGATGAAACTGGTAACAGCTACTAGCAGGGGAAAAAAGGAGGTCTAGAGAAAAAGAAAGTAGTAAAAAAATTTAAGTATGTGCTACAGATGAGTGCTGAAAAGGAGAAGGAAAAAATATGTTTAAGTATGACGAAGCGAGAATAAAAAGGAAAGAACGAAAAAAACTGTAATGAACCATACATAGCACAGAAACAATGGAAGAGAACAGAAATGCATGAAAATGTAAAAGAAGGTCAGAGATTAGAAAATTTTAATTTCTTATTCAGTTGTCACAAGCAACTGTAGATGATAAAAGTTTAAAAGAATAAAAAAAGCCAAAGAATGCATCCATGGAAAAAAAAATAAATTTAAGAACTACTAAATACAAAGGATTAATTCCTGGCTTTTCAATGTCTGAGCTGTAAAATGCTGGAGAAATGCAGAATTTTCTGGGGACCTGCTAGTTGCAATTACTATATTCTTACCCTTTCTCCATGCTCTCCTGGCTGTGCACTAAGCAAGGAAGCAATGAAACCACTGCCATCATTCCAGACAATTAATTAACCCTAAGATAACAGAAATAGCTGAACATTCTTAATAGTACTGGAGTTCAGCTCTTAATCAGCAGCAAAACTGGAAGACAATTATATTTTGATCACTAAAATGAAACAAATCTTACAGAGAATCAGCTTATAGATTTTGTCACAAGTTATGTAATGCAGCTGATTTAAATATTTAATATAAATATTTTTCAATATTTTCATTAAAAACTGTTGCTATAACAATATTTAAATCTTTCATGTAGAAATAACTGATTTTGTGAACATTTCTAGTACATTTATCCAAATTATTCAGTTTAACAAGTTTGAAATCTATTTCAATTATATTGTTTGACTTTTATTATGTAATTTCTACAAGAAATGAAAGTGTTTGGACTTCATCATGAGAAGTAGAATTAATGTGAATCAAAGAAGCTACAAAAATTGCCATATTAATAACTCATCACCTTTGCTCCTGGCATTATATTAGCATCTGACCTGACATTATATTCACTAGTAGTCAAAACATATATGAAACTATCAGGTTTTGCAGATTTTAAATTATAAACTCTTTCTGGTTGCATCTTCAGATTTTATTTTACTGTAACTAAATACATGGATTTTTTTTTTTCCATAGGATGCTTCTGCTTCTGTTTTTTGGACAGGGCGGAAGAGAATTTGATCTGCATGCCTGTTCAGTCTGCAGTGGGGCTACATGGAGAAGAACAATTCTAGGTGAAAAAAAACAAGCAGAAAAAGACATAGGGCTTATTGACACCCTATATAAAGGAAGCAACTGCAGCTCTGGAAATCTCAGAAGCCAATGCCTTTTTCTGAAGTCAATCCCAACCATCTATCCTTCCATAATTACCATGGACATAAGAAGATACAAGCTTCAGTTTATATGCAAGCCTAAATTCATATCGGATAGAACTAAGGATGATATTATGCAGTATTTGAATATCCAAGATGGAAATTTGAGCCCATATTTTTTTTATATTTACTTTTCAGCAATGCAGAGCTTCATAAATTATCTTTTAAGAAGAACACATCATTTTAACTCATATTTAATTCTGTCATCTTGAAATTCATGTCCCACTGAAAAGGAACATTGTAATGCAATGGATCTGCCTGAGATATGTTATGGACCATGTTTTATTCAATATTACCCCGATGTTAAATAAGATATTTACACAGCATTCTGCAAATGACTTGTACATTGGAAAAAAGAAGCCACTGGGAAAATAAAAAAGCAAATCCACTGAGGTTCCCATAATTAAACAGAAGAGGGAAGTAGAGGGCCAATGTCAGTACAGTTCCAGCCACTGGACTTCATCAGGGCTATTTTCAGATTACACGAATGAGTCAAAATATGTGGAAATTAATGACTGTTTCTGTGTAGCAAAGGTTGCACCCAAATAATACTGAAGTGAATTTAAATGAGCTAGGTGACAGGAGAGAGTGGAAAATATGTTTGAAAAGATCATAGCAGTTTCCTCTGCTTATCCGTCAGATACCTGGAAGAACAGTCAAGTAAGAACGAATTCATGTTTAAAGTAGGGTTGTGATTGCCATCAAGAAGCTGAAGTATTCAGCAAGTGTTAATCTAGAACCTAGGATACTATCTAGAATATGATGAAAATCTTAAAACAGGAGCTCTAGGGGTTTTATAAAGATGAACATTAGAGAATTCATTACCTCATAATCAATGTGGAGGAGAAATCGCTTGGTGTGACCATCTGTCACAAGTGTGCCAGGCACTGCATAACTACATCACCAGGGCTGGTTCCTTTCTGATCACATTTTCAATCTCGAGTATGAGAGAGAAATCAGAGCAGCAAGGGTGAGAATGACAGTCACCATATCAGCATGATGGGCATTACCTTAAACTGCCTAACAGTTACCTAGTTTTGAAAAATGTCTATTAACTATTTAGGGACTACCAGCTCCTGTGGTTCTCTGAGTACTGTACACTTACTATGGAAATAACAAAGAAAGAAAGTGCCTCTTTGAAAACAAGAATGGTACTTGAAAGCTAATGGTAACACAGTTTTAAGGCTGATGCTTTCAGACACCAGACTGTAGAAACTGCACAGATTAATGTACCTTTGCCTTCTGTTAGGGATGTCCAGGGCACAGAACATGGTTTCAAAAGGGAAAGCAGACAATAGTCCATTAATATGTTTTAAGGTAATTTTTTGGGTTCATGCCAGAAGACTTGTTTTTTAATTAAAGCCTGCCAAATTGCAAAAATTGTTTTTCCCAGCTATTTTTACACTCTATAGTTGTTTTTCCACTTACTTGTCTTCAGTGACTTTTCTGGAGTGTTGAAACAAAGTTGGCATTCCATTTCATTCATGTTTTTAGGATTAAATGATTACACATAATTTTTGACCCACTGCATGGGCAGTACACTTTTTGTACCATTTTACTGAGCTTCACAGCATGAAAAGATGTAGACTGTGGAAACAGAGCTGTCAGCCTAATTTGAGAAACAGCAATAGCAGCAGAAAAATAACAAAGCCAGCTAACCCTTTAATCCAAGGAGTGAAATTACAGCAGCAGCAAATGCAATCCCTGCTGTGAGGGAACATTTCTTGTGTATTGCTTTCTTGACTCCTTCCTGGAAGTGATTTCTTGTACAGTGGGATTATTACCTACTTGATTTACAAAGAAAATAAAGTCAATACAACTGAACCAGCAGCCTGAAAATATACTACTGATTTCCTTAAAAATTCTTATTTAATCACTTCTTCACATCCACACTGACTTTGTAACTTAATGCAAAGGTTTTGGAATTTCTGCCTTGAGTTCTTCCTGCTTCTCTTGAAATTACCCTTCTGATTTTTGGATCACCGTCCCTCTAAATGAAGTTCCACTGCCAGTACAAAAGCAAGGGAGGGAATATTAAATTTCACTGTCCTGTGATTGCACAGACCAATCAGTCTCCCATTCCTGAATATGGACTGCAAAAAGACTGCCCATTTTGATCATTCACTGTGAATTTATTGTGATACTGAATCAAATCAATATGCCTGCTATTCCTTGTATACTGATAATATGTACAATATCTATATGCATATACCTATAAGCTTTTGAAACAGAAAGCATTTGAGCTGAAGTATAGATTAACTGGGTCATAACTGTCATTTCCAGAGACTTCTTTGAGGCCCTTTATAGGGTCTTCATTTTACATCTTTGAAAGGGACAGCAGTCACTCTAACAGTGACATTTCATATGAGACCTAATGTATTTTCCTAATTTATGAAATGCATGCTAGCAGTACAGTTCTTGTTATTACTGGGGAAAATCATTCTGCTTTTCTTTCCTTTACCTATGTTTAAACTTTCTACAGCACCACAGAATTCTTTTCCCAGGAAGTGCCGAAAAAAATCATCATGGCACCTCGATATTCTTAAATCTTTAAGACAAAAGGTGTGATGGATCCCAACCAATTTTATCTCAGGGAAACCAGTATACAGGAGTCCAGGAGTGCCTCAGTTCTTCTGCCACAGCACATCACAGAGTCATGGAATCATAGACTGGACTGGGTTGGAAAGAACCTTAAAGATCATCTAGTTCCACCCGCACTGCTGTGAGCAGCGATGCCTTCCACTAGAATGGGTTGCTCAAAGCCTTATCCACCCTGTTCTTTAACACCTCCAGGGACTGGAGCTGAGCAAGCTCTGGAGCTTCTCTGGGCAACTGTCTCACTTGAGACACTTGTGCCCGTGTCTCACTACCCTTCTTGTAAAGAATATCTCCTTACAGCATTTGTTTGATTTTAGTGTGTGAACACAGGCACCCGCATCATGGCAGGCACAATTTCTGCTCTGGAGAATGGTGTCCATCCACACTGGAACTCCTTTAAAGTTCTTCACCATTTTGAATTCAGTGACCTGCAGTGGATATAAGAAATATTATGTAAAAAGTGTGATTCTTTTTTTAAACCAACTCTTCAATTCCTTACAGGGTTGTTGTGCACCCATGCACCTGTGAAGCAGCCCGCAGTGGAGAATTTTCTGGGTCTTCCTAAAGTTGTAGAAGAGAACATGTGGCATTTTCACGCTCAGGCTGAGCATGAAACAAGGTCTGCAGGAGACTGTTACAAGGCCCCTCACAAAAGGTAGTTGCATTTTTTTGTTTTGTTTTCTGATACGAGCAAAGGAGGCTTCTGACTTTTAGTTTGGTCCCTTGTCCTCTGGAACTTGCAAACCTGTATTTGAAAATCAGGTTTGTTTTCAGACTTTTACTTTTTTAGATAAAAGCACATTCATCTCTCTTCCTTTATGAATCTAAAATAAATAGTCAATATTGATTGGAAAGAGTCAAAATTTATTTTCTCAGTCAACAAAATTGTCCAAAACATTTATGCAAGGCTGGAATTTCAGCAAAAATATAGGTTTTCTTGAGGTGTATATAATTTTTGACATTCCTGTCTCAATTCCCACCTCAGAACTATCAGAAATAATATTTTGATCTTTACAGAAGACTTAATATATTTCATATTTTCTTTTATCTCCTGGGAAGAATTTTGGTTTATTTTCTAGAAGAGGGCGTTTTGCGCCAAAGTTGGAGGTTTTTGTTGATCCCCCCTGAGGAAGACATGGTCCCACATGCTCACATCTCCTGTTCTGTAGACAGCTTGACCTCTCTGATGCTAAGCAGCTTTTCCTTTAAGGGAAATAATGTCTTTTATGTTTAAGGACAAAAATGTCAGTTTTCCATATGCCTCTGTGTCCTATATAATATCTCAGCAGAAGTACAGCCCACATGATTAAACTCTGTAATGTCAGGCTACATTCTCCTCTTGTGGCCTGTGCTGCTCATTTATCAGGAGAAAAAGCATTGACAATAATTCTGTTTTCATTAACTTAGCTGTCTTGTATTAACCAGTTTCATGTTCTGGTCTTTTACCAGCTGATAATACTGATACCTGTTCTAAGTGATACTCCATATTTTAATCTTCTGAACCTTGGAGTAAATATAATTGATAAAAGCAAAAGCTTACAGATGCTTTTAAACTTAATTGCAGATATTTGAGAAGAAAAAAAAATGCAGATGAAGCCAAGAACTTTCTTTTATAAGCATATGTCACTCATTCTGTGAGCAGACCAGAATATTCACAAAACACATTTTCTCAGGAGTTATTTTTTAGTAATTACTCCTGTCAGGAAGAAATCAAAGATCATGCATTTAAAGTATATGTTCTCTATAATCAACACCGCAAATGTTGGTCCACAGGTTAAAAGAGTAGGCTTCTAGAACTGTGTAGAACCTATTGTAAGACTGTAACCTTGTTTAGTATCAAGTGTCAAAAGATCCCTATAATTTACTTTTTATGGTACCACAGGATAGAAGAATTGATCCAAAATAACATTCCATCTCAACTGCATAATTAATTCTTCACAAAAACCAGTAACTAGTGGCACATATTGATTCTTTAATTTTCTGTTTTAGCTGAAGTTCATGGAAGGAATAAAAATTATGCTATGTACTATCCAGAGAGTATTGAATATACTTCTCTTTCGAAAGACTTTTAACTGTTAATTTTTCATGTGCATATCTCCATGTGAGATGTGATGTTGATCTATGTGAGGCTTTTAGAACATCTATAGTAAAAATTGTATGATTAAAATAGGAAAAAGGGTTCATGGCCACATTTATATATCTTTAAATTCTCATAACTTCATATTGGATGCTCTAGCTGAAACAAAACAAAATGCACAACACAAGAACAAGAAGAGCTGCTGCTGCTGTCTATGATCTTTCCTTTTCAGCCTTAGGCTTGCCAGAACCTCAAGTAATAAGCTTCTCAAGTCTGCCTCACTCTAAGACCTTCGAAGCAATTATATAGCTGTGCTGTTCATAATTCAGATACTGTGATTAAAACAATCCTTTCAAACTGGTCTGAAGATGCTAGAATCTATTTATTCTTGCCAGCTGTTAATTCACTCAGCTATCTTACTTGCCCCTCTGAATGTGATCAGAAACCTGTCTACTGGAAACTTTGATGTGGATTCCCAATGCATTAAGGTGAGTCAGAGTCAGAGAGGTTTCCTGAATTTGTCAGATGGTGGGAGGAAACGGCAGGAGGACACAGGACGATTATGAACCATTAAGTGACTGAACTTTTATCTTCACTGGGAGAAGGATCTGTTGATGTGAGTGAACACAATCACTGGGGTCCAAAGCATGCACTTCCAGGCTTGACAGCTACTCCGGGCTCACAGTGAAGCCAGGCACAGAGAGCCCTCCGTGTGAACCCGAGCGAGCAGTGAGGCAATATTGGAAATAACAGCACCAGAAACAAGCAGAACGAAAGCCAGAATCCCAAGGGGACTAATCCTTCTCCAAGAAAAAATGGTACTGTAGTAATGAGTTTTAAAGTATTCTGTTTCCTCTGCTCTGTAAGAAAATTCCTGTGAAATATGTGACAGTGCTGGGACCGAAAATTGACGTGCTGACAGAAGGGTGCATCATGAAAAAGACAAGGTCAAGGGAATAACATTTGAGCAAGCCTTTTTTACATACACTTCTGTGTTTCCACATTTTCACATTTTTATCTTAAACTATTTTTTTTCCAGCAGCACAAAATAGCCATTGGCATTAAGAAACTATTCTCAGACTAAGCAATACTTTTGCTGCTGATGTGCTAATAATTAATTCTGTGAAGCAGTTCAGTGAAAATTAATTGTAATCTGTGCAATAGGCTACCACAAAAGTATGCAAATTCTAATGCTATTTTATTATTTTCTACTACTTTGTTTCCCTATGCTTTGGGAGACTTCAAACATTAAGCTGTAACTTAACTAGGTACTTGCTGGGAAGGTAATGCTGGGCTTTCATTTAATGATGAAACTTAATCACTAATGACTCTGTACTCACACTGTCTCCTTATATTTGCAAGTATTTAATTGCTTCTGAAATTATTAATTCTTCTAACAGATCAATAAATAATACACAATGAAGTAGTTTCTCAACTTTCATTCTAATAATCAAAGGGAACCAGTCTCTGACAAGATCTTTATTCCACATCTCACATATCTTTTTATATGCAAAATACAAACCAGCGTTCAAGCTACTGTTCTGTACCATTAGTAAGACTTTTCCATTCCAGAATGGTAGGTAATTTTCTTGCCTAATTGTCTGTCGGGAAGAATTTGAATCAGGAATGTGATTGCCCAGGTATTAAGGCCTAATATTCAAACTGCTATCTAAATATTAAATAGTAAGTACAATTACTGATCTTCAATCCTAACTAGTTTATAAGTGCAATGCTTTTAGTCTCCAACTGAGCAACTGTTTAAAGAGGTTGTTGGAAAGCTTTCTCAGAATTACAGCATTATTCTTTTGGCCCAATTAGTTCTTATGGTTCATTTTTATTAGACTAGACTAAAGGCCTGGGTATTTTTAAAGAGCGTTCTTTTCTTGACAAAGAGTCACAATGGTATAAGTAAGATAATTTTTAAGTGAAAAAAATTACCAGACATATATAGAAGAAAAAAGTATAAAAGAAGAAGGAAAAAAACAATCGAAGTACCATGAACTCCTTTCTCTCTTTTTTTTTCTTTTTTTAAAATTTAATTTAATGAATGCAACCAGTCACCATCATTATTTTGCAGGGTTGTTTTTTTTTTTATTAAGGGCAATGTCTTTGTTTCTAAGAGTAATCAAAATGATATGTGTTCATCTGAGAAGAAATATGTGTTAATATGGTTGATGAAAATGTCCAAACCTCACTCTCCAAAGAGCAAATAAATCTAGTATCTTTTACAACTGCCATTTAAAATGAAACTAGCACAGGTAACATACCTATTGAAAACCATCCTTGCATAGATCCATTGTTTCCATCCTTGGAAAAATGCAAAAGCTCTTTGGACAGAGATCTGGGTGATCTGCTATAGGTGAGGCTGCTTGAGCAAGGTGGGATTAGGACCAAATGACACGCAGACATCCCTTTCACCTTCAGCCATTCCGTGATACTGTGAAATTAGGCTCAAGTGCATTTATTTGTTTACTCAGTATCTCATCTAGTGTCACAAGTCAATAATCTAGTCCATTTTCTGTGAAAGCTTTTATTTTATGTGTTTCATTTTAATTGTTGGAGGGGGGGCATTTCTAACATCTATTTCAGACTGAAAGTGGTGAGGACAGATTAAATAAACTGTTATTTGGGATCACTCGATTCTCCTCATTGGTTATAAACAGTTCTGATAGGTATCTTGGTCTTTAAGGTATTTTCTACTAAAGTTAGATAATAGGAATAATAACCTGATTTAATATTGTTTGAGCAAAAATCTCCCATGTTAAACGATCGAGTAGTACTAGATATCCTTTGTCAAAGAACATGGCAGGAGCAATGAGACAGTGTGAGTACCAGGGATGTTTGAATTTAACACCGTAAACTTCTGTAGCAGGGTAAGATCCATATGACTCTTGTCTTTCTACAGCTAAATCTTGCAGTCAAATTCCAAAAATTTCTGCCTACTTGCAGATACCTGGTTTCATCAATGCTTCTGTATGAATCTGAATTTGCCACAGAATGAACTGGGATAATTAAGTAACATGGTTTGGAATTCCCAGGAAACACGTGCTTTGGAACTGATGGGCGGTCTTCACATGAACTCTTAGGAGAAGAGCTACTCTGAAATTTTTTGGATGTCTTAGGCACCTGGACCTCTGAGTTCGGTATATGCAGTCAGATTGTGTTTACATTGGGAATGTCTTTTTGAAAAGTGCTTTCTTTCGCATGGGGCTGATAGGGAATGTGTGCTGATGTCTTTACAAACAATTTGATGGGTGAAGATATGGGTGATAACATCTTTGAAATGGGTCTTAATGTCCCTACTAACTTCGAGCAGCAGCTTTGTTACAGAGCTCAGACAGCTTGAGTCCTGAAAAAGGCAAGGGTCTGCACAAGCTTGACTTTCTGAACCTTGCGGTAAAATGCCAGGTTCAAGGGGGGATACGTGGTAAGTGGTTCGGGAAGGCTGTACCTTCCCAGTACCTCAGCCCATGGGGAAAGGAAGAGGGCAACCTGCAGCCAGGAGTTTAGGATAAAATGAGGCTGCGTCCTCTCTGCGGGTGTGTGCCCCGGTGGACTCTCTCCCTTTATTCCAATAAAGTTGCAGGACTCCTCTGTCTCCTTTATGGACACTGGCTTTTCATAGCGTGATTTTCCGTACAGGGGTATTTGGCTTTCCTCTTGCAAAGTCAGATTCTCAGCTGCAGCCTCTCAGCTCCAGGTGATTTTACCAGCATCCTAGCAGCCCTTTGATTTACACCTCTAAATCTCATCTAAAAGACTTGACCAGAGTCAAAGTTCTTATCTATATTCCTTTAGGCAAAGAATGATCTATTACCATTAAGTATGAAAAATATCTCAGCAGGATAGTGGGAATTTCAGCCCTTATGTTCCTAAGGTTTTTTTAAGACAAGACAACAAAGTTATAATAAACTTTTGGGGTTTGACAAAACTTTATTGGTTGTGAATTTGTATGGATGATTGTAGTTCGAATTATTTTGTAATAAAATGGACCGAAATAAAGAAATGTAAAAACTCAGAATTCCAGATAATAATTCAGAATGTCACTTATGTCACATTTCATGCAAAAGAATGTCTCAGAAAATGTCAGAAACATGTCATATGTTTTCTGTTCCAATTAACAGAAAACACTTTACAGTCCTGCAGTCACCAAGTGAGATTTAGTGCAATTCAGAGGCAGACATGATCCTTCATACCAGTTAATACTGTTGGGCTACTGTTCTAGAGAAAAATATGGCTCCATCTTTCTAAATATAAAAGTATGTGAAAACACTTTTAAGACCTGAGGTGTAAATTAATGGTTCTGTAGACCATTAATTCAATGTGTCACTTACGGACATGGTTTAGTGGTGAACACGGCGGTGCCAGGCTTATGGTTGGACTCAATGATCTTATAGGTCTTCTTCAACTTAAGTGACTTTATAATTTTATTACTATTTTTAAATGAGACTAAGAGAATATATGTCCTTAAATAATTCAGAAACAAACTGTCCTGGTTCCGGACAAGACAGGTTAATTTCTGCAGCACCTGGGAGAGGGCATGGCCAGGAGGTGGAGGTTATTTTCTACCACCTCACATCATTGCCGGGGGTGGGGGGAAAGAGAGACTCTTCCAGGGAGAAGGGATTCCTTCCAGTAAAGAAAATATAGAGGAGGGAGTTGTCAGTGTTGTTTATTGTAGGGGGATTTGTGTGTGAATTGTTCCTTTCTGCGCCCTCTCTCATTAGTACTGTTGCTGTAACTCTTTGTTTTCTTATCTCATAGCTGTTTTCAGCAAATTGGCCTTACCTCAACCTGTGACCTTTGTCTTTTGTGCCTCCAGTTCTCCTCTCCAGCTCGAGGAGGGGTGGGAGAAGGGGGGAACGTGCGGTGCATGTGTTTTAGTGGGAGCGTTAAATTGGACGATACCATTCCTAAACCACCACACAAATCCTACTGAATTTTATCGGGGCTTGGGCCGGCACTGCAGTGTGCCTGTAAGCTCCAAACTTACTACATCTGAGACTAAAAACACTTGTGATTTTTAAAAAGTTTTAATAAAATGGCAACACATTGTCAAGCACACAGGAACATGCAGAGAATCAAACATTATGAAAGCTTTCATCCTGCAAATGTTCTTAAACATCAGTTTCACTTTCAATTTTCAGACATATGGACTCGGTGCCTGTTTCTTCTCCACAGTGAATGTTTCTATCAGATAGGAATCTTACACTTTCTGAGTGTTTCTGAATCCTACACTTTCATCTCCAGTCAGTAAAACACTAAGGGAAGATAAAAAGAACAGAAGAGGGTAGTATTTATCAACACCTGGATGTTTTTTGCAAGTTAGTAGGCATATTATGTTTGTTCAAACACTTATACAGTGTCTGTACTATATTAACATGAACAGGCTTCAAGAGAAAACTTGCCTGTTTTCCACTTTCAAAAATCTCAGTCACCGAAATATAAGCCAAGGTTGACTCAAAATCTGGTGATTCTTTGCTTCCAGAATGTCCGTATGGTGCACATTCTATATTCTGTGTTTCTATACTTGGGAAAGTATATTCTGCAAATAATTAGCAGTTCTAAGAGTAAAAGAACAATTTGTGTTTCAAATAAATTTGCAGTAGAAGGACCTGCAGCTTCACATAATTTTGTTACTTAAAAGATCAGTGAAACATTTCTCCTTAAAGTCAACCTTGAATACTTTGAGTGCTTAAATATCAAATTTATCTTCCTTGATGTGCCATTATTCCGCAGTAGAATTCCATAGTTAAAACTTTGACCTCCTTAGACTTTTTAATAATTGCTAGATGTAATTTTAAGTTATTAACAAAATCACCTTGTTAGTTTAAGTTTTACACAAAAATTCAATACCACTCTCCTCAAACATCCTGTCAAGTAAGAAATAAGGAAAAGTAAACCTAGAGTGTGGGAAAGACAGTGAGGAAAATGTGAGGGACTGGTGATTTTGCAGGTGTCTGGAGTTATATTGTGGTGTAAGAAGTGGAGAAAATGTTCTGGGAGACAGATGGATATAACAGACATTAAGTTTTTACCTTTCTGTGAGTCTTTTTCAGCTCTGAGGTGAGGCAATATTCTCTTTTAGTCTGAAGTGTTTTGTAGTGAAACACTAAAAAACTGGGAAATTTATCCTCAGGATCCATAGACAAGAACAAGCATCATGGCAGCCTGAGTGTTTAAACAGCAAAACCCTTAAATGTCACTTTAGACACCTTCTGAGCACTGGCTTTTTATTGTTTTTCCTTAGAAACACAACAGAGAAGTCACAGCCCTGTTTTGCTGGCAGGGCATGAAAACCTGCCAAAGTGACAGGCCCCGAACAGAAATCTGCTGTCCTCAAAGTCGGCTGTGCTTCTCAAGTGTGCCGTCGCACATGTTCAGGGACCAGGTCCTCATTTGATCAAATCAACCTAACGTTTCCACGGTAAATGCGTTCTTTTTATTTATATCAGAAGGATGGACTTCAGCGCGTAAAGAAAACTAGAGAATAATGTGAGAAAAGTATAGAATTTGAGGAATTGCGAATGTGGTTACAGGTGCAGATTTCCTCGCAACGGAGTTTCTTAGGGATTTGTAAGGCATCTTTGAATATTACATTTTGGAAAAATGAGAGAGGAAATCAGTTGGAGACACAAAACATAACTTTGCACTATTCTTTGGCAGAAAAATACAGACCTGATCTCTTTCTGAGGATCTTACATTGAGAAGCTACATTTTTAGCAAAAGTCCCATGCTCAGCAGCAGTAGTTTTAAGTAGCAATTTGGACAATAGATTTTCTTTCCGTTCCTTGTACATTTCCTTAAGTAGAGATTTATCTAAAAGCCATTTTTGGACACTGTCCCAGAGCACAGGCTTCCTAATTTCTCTCTGAAAAATAGTACCAACAGCTTCACTACACATCTCATATATTAACCACATTCAGCATTCCCCAAATTTCAATGGTGATAAGTGAAACTAATGACCACAAATGGATTTGCTTGACTTAATTGCAGAAGTTAATTTTAGAGGTTGAGAACATTAATGTCTTACTTCAATGAGCTTTTAAAAGCATGGAACATAATTACTTTCCTGTGCATTGCTTTTAGTACATTGCTGAATATTAAAAATAATTTTATTGGACAATAACATGTCTCTGCTATCAAGAAAAGTGACCCAGACTGGGAATGTTTCTATTTAACATAATAGATTTTCTACAATAATACTTTCTTCAAAAGTCATCACCAAAGGAGTAATGTTCCTCATACTAGACTACTTGCAGTACATAACTGAACCAAACTTGCAGGAAATAAAGCATAATTTTCTTATGAGTCAATAAACAAGATTAACTAGTGCAGATTAAATTTTTTCTTTTAGAGACCTACCTTGTGGAAGAAAAAAAATTAAATTACTTTTTAAATTACTCTTACTTCCTCAAGCTGTTTCCTACTGAGTTACCAAACCTACAGTTACACCTCACATCAGGGAACACCCAATTTGGCAGTAGCCACTACATCTGCTTTTACAGACAAGAATGTAGCAATATTTTAGATATCAAAATTAAAGTGCTGCAGCTGGGCAACAAAGAAAGATGCTTGTATACTAACGCAGCTCATATAGATAGAATTCTGTATTCAGTCTCTTATCTTCATAAGGTCTATGAACCAATAGAGATGCCTTGTAGAGGCTGACCTGGAGCAGAGGCTGGACAGAGTGAAAGGATAAAGGGTAGGTATTTATTGAAAGGCCTTCACAGGGCACACCTTGGGCACTGCAGGAGTCTCACAGAGACTACACCCAGGATGGACACAGTCACATGTTTTTCGGACAGATACAAGTTTTGTCCATTTGCATATCAGAGGTTTATTGTCCAATTACAGCTTCAGGCAGTGGAGTCCCATTCTCTTAGTTTGCTCCCCCCAACTCACTTTTGTTCACATTTCTCAGGGCCTGAGACAGTGAGGTGTCCTTGATTCTCTGGCCTAGAGAGGAATTGTTGTGTTTGACCAAAATGGGAAAAGCAGTTGCTAACACTCTACATGGAGTTCAGAGTTATACACTAAAGAATTGCAGGATTACAAATATATGAAAATATAAAAGCTAAAATCTTAAGGCATCAATTGTATTAGTTAAATCACGATAATATAAGCAGTGGAATAAATATTTTAGGAGAAATCAAAGAAGTCTTTTGAACTTTGATGAAACCTTTATCGTCCTAATGAGTTCTATTACTTGAAGCTGCTCCTGGCCAGCCGTGACACCAAATTCTCATGCAGCAATTTCTTCACTTGCATGGGAGCTTGTGATTGTACTTCAGGTGCAGTCAGGCGTGTAAAATGTGATCAGCAGCTCCTAGGGCTCACATCCCGTCGGTATCTCCCAGTTCCTCCGGTCTCCCTGCTCGGTGTGAAGCAGTAGCAGTGAAGGTGGTGGACAGAATGCGAGCGGCCCTAGAGCCCACGGTCCGCTGCTGCAGGACCCCGCTGTAGCACGAGCATCGCCTGGCCCGGTGCTGCAGCTGCTGCTGCAAAAAGTTCCGAGCACTGTGGTTTCCCTTTGATCTTTTACTCACAAGGTGTTTATTGGTTCATCGCCAGACAGTTACTTCAGGCAATTCAATGTCTCGCTGCTAACTAGAGGCCTGGTGGAGAAGGAGGATTGATCATGCAATATACTTCCAACATGCTGAAGGAAAGGTTTCCTTGATTGCTTTTTGTAGCTGTGTTCCTTGCCTTGTTTAAACTATGCAAATAAACGGGAATTCTGTTAATGAACAAGGTAGATCTTTAATTTCATTATTTTCTTGAAGATTTGTAGTTATCTGTAGTTCAATTCTCACACAAAAGAAGTTTTTAATAACAGGAGTTGATTCATATATGTCTTTTTGGAAATAAATGTCAAAACATTTTTTATCCCACTGTGTAGTGGAGCACACAAGTGACATTAAGGGACTTGTCCAGTGTCATACAACAGGTATGTCCAGTTCTATCTTTTGCAACATGCTTTCCTATGCCAAGTACAAAAGAAAGAGAAATCCACCTACTTTAATTTCTAGACAAATGCATTTTGTCTAGAAATGTAAATACCATTTTTCTTCTTCCCTTCTCATTCTGAAAACAAAGTCCATTCTTCTTTTATCGGTCATAGATATCTGCAGCTAATAAAATGCTTTTTAAAAAGTAAGTACCCAGATTTTAATAAATAATTTCAAACATAATCTCATGCAAATTTGTTTGCATGCACCAACCACAGTTCTAAACTATCTAATCGAGCAGCAAATAAACATTTTCCTCTGATGTCTCAGATCAGCTTTAGTATTCCATGCCTACAGAAAAATTCTTTCTCAAGAATGGTCTATGCTCAGAAACCAAAACAGAATATAATTTCTTTGACTCAGCTTCCTTTTCAAGCAGTTTCTGCACAGCACTGAACATAGTTCTCTAAATTAGAACATTTAATTGTGCATGGAGGAGAAATGCATCAAAAGTATGTGCAATAACACCGAGTGAATTATCAGCATAATATATGTATACATAAATCTAGCTTTCCATTGTGCATGTCTACAAAAGAAATTCTCTGTGGACGTGTACAGTGATGCAAATATCAGGATATCGATCTTTGAATCTTTATTTTTAGTTATAACTGGAGTTTATTAATGAACATATTTAGTATGTCAATAAATAGGGAAAATTTTAATGTAGTTGTGCAACAACCTGGAGATTTATTTCTAATGCTCTGATACATTTGTTCAAAGGTTTCGTAAGGAGCTGTGATAAGTCAGATGGTCTCCACAAGCAGAACTGTTAGAAAAGTTGAAAACTATGTTCAACTGGTTTTAACACAGTGAGTTAACTTTGGCTAAAGGCCGGACTCCCACTTGGCTGTTTATTTCCTCCTCCTACTCAGCAGGATGAGGAGAAAATCGGATAAGAAAGACAGTAACGAGACAAAGACAGGGACATCACTTACCAATAACTGACTTGGGGAAAATTAATTTATTTCCCATTAAAATAGATTTAAATAGTAAGAAACAAAGACAAATATTAAAACATCACTCTTTCTCCCCACTTGTCTATGTTCAACTTCTCACCTTCACTCTGCATATGTGCTCTGTAAAATTTAAAGCAACTCAGTTCAAAGAAATAATCCTTCTTCTGTAAAGCTAATAATTCATCTTGTGTTTATTACGTACCTTGTAGTAATTTAGACTCTGTCACATGATCTTGACAGAAGCACAAGTTCATAGAATAAGCTTATTTGGAAGGGACCCACAAGGAACAAGTCCAACTCCTGGCCCTGCACAGAGGAACCTCAAGAATCACACTATGTGCCTGAAAGCATTGTCCAAACACTTCTCGAACCTCATTTCTCTCTGTGATAGGTTATGCTATAAGATAATCAGTATTCTCATCTAAGGAATACATCTATTTTTTTTCCCCATTCCAGGCTGATGTTTTTCCAGATTTGATCAAACTTTAAAGAGTTTCTTAAATTAAAGTGAACTTTGAAATTCAAGTGCATAACTGTAACTGCAGTAAATGGACACCATTTGCAGCACTGCAAATAGAGCTACCAAGAAAGCAGAACTGCTGAGCTGCAGACAGATGTTATCTGAAATTCTGAATTCATTGTGCTGGTTATCAGCAATTTTATAGGGTTTTTTTCAGGATATAATAACAGCTATATGTTAGTAAAATTGCAGGTTTGTGATTTGCCTTGACATCTACATTACCTAGCGGGTTTTGGATTTTTTAACTCTCTAGCACTTAGCATCTGTGTTACCTTGGAGCCTCAGGTTTCACAGCATAAAAAGTAAGGATCTTGTCCTCATCAATTCAGGGAAAGACTTTGGAGTACAATCCATAAAAGGTAAATTAAAAAAATAAACAAAGATAGCACCCCATCTGGAACCCAAACTGATTTGCATGACAATTTAGCAGCTTTAGAAAGCTTTGGGGACTGGCAATGCTAGATGCCATCTTCCACAGTACAGCTGTTTTGGTTTTTTAAATTTTTTTGTTTGTTTGTTTTTGTTAGGGGGAGAAATCATGATTTCATGATTTAAGACATATTACATAGAAAAGAGCACCTCTGAAACTTGAATAACTATTCAAGACTCTAAAATAACTCTCTGAAATAATGATGCTGACAGAGCAGAAATTGAGAAGGGTGAAGGCTTGAAAAGAGGAATAAGAGATTTATCTCTGCAACAGTTATTCTTTGAGGAGGTTCAGCAGGTAATGTCAGACAGAAAATAAATATTTTCTTCCAAAGAAGACAATAAAACCCCTAGAATTCCAAAGAAATTGGCTGTTATTGCAAAATAGGGCAAATTATGCCTCATATATTTTCTCTGAATTTTATTGTGTATTAAAACATGCTATATATGTAGTTGCAATATATCATTAATGTTTAATCAGTTTGGTGACTTTTACAATTTGTAAGTTTTTTGACCAAAATATTGCTGAAAATGTATATAAGAATAGAGTCAAAGCAGTAGTTAAATTTTAGAGCAAATTTACTGAAGAGTGGGCTAGGTTGTTCAATAAGCATTTTCAGCAAACATAAGCTGGCACAGATATTGGAAAAAGCATTCCTTACCACCACTAAAAACATGCTCCTATTCTCATTCCTCCCATCCTTATACCAGCACAAATGATTGGGTGTGCTTATACAGTGCATGGCGAGAGAGCTGCACAGATAAAAATGGAAAGAAGGAGAAGAGGCAAAAGAATCATTTTCTGTCAGATCAGATCCTGCATCCAATTCCCTGCTTTGACACATGAAAAATTTTTGGACACAACTGAGCCTTGAAAACAGGGAACATACAGGTAAGGAGCGAGAAGGACTTCTCTGGTGGAAGTGGTAACCTGTAATTGCTGAAATGGCTGCTGAGAAATTCCCATGTGAGAAGTGCCAGAATCAGATTGTGGTATAAGCTTACTGTGCTGGTTCAAATATTCTCTAAAATAACAGGTTGCGATTTTATTAGCAGCATTTATTTGTTGTAGGATTATATTAGCAGGTAAATCAGACAAGTATGCAGTAAAGATCAGAATGGATAATCTACAATAATCTTATTTTTCTTTTACAGTTAGATTTCTTTTCTGCTGTGTTACAGCTTTCCTCCTTATACTTTAGCCTGGATTCTATGAATTTAATCAATTCGATGATACTCCCATCTTAGGATCTACACCTGGTCATACAGAGAAAGGAGTAAGTGAGGTGTTAGGCCATTTATACTGAGATGTGGGTTACTCTAGATGAAGTGCATTATAGTTCATTCCGCTCTATGAGGAATGCTGTTTGCTGTGGGGCTTCCTGGAGCTGAAGTCCTTCTTTAAGTCTATTTTTTACTACTGATAGAATGGATGAGACCTTTTAGGAGAATTTTAAAAGAGGATTTCAAATAAAAACTTGGTTTCAGTTTCCCATTCTTAAGAAGTCACACAGGACATACTATTCTGCTTTTTACAGAGGCTGTGTTTTAAAAGACATAAAGCCATTTTCAAAATACTTCAATTTATACAATACTTCCATACAGTTGGAGCCTGCTTTCAATATCTTTCAGGCTTAGGCTAAAAATAAAATTACCTTCTATCTGAAGCACAAGGCCTCCTCATACAAAATAATGTCCATGCATATATTTCGAGGTAAAGATGCAGTGTAGCCCTCTAGGAAGAGTGGTGAACTTGTCCCTGTACAGCTTGTTCTCTGATAAGGTGTGAAGCTGGGAGAGAGAATTGTATCTGCTCCTTTTAGCAGTAAAGCACCATGTTTTAACACGGTCATATTTCAAGTCTGTGTTGCCTACAACTGAGTATGCATAGTGTGTAAGTCTGCAAGTGAGTAGGTGAGGAGTGGTTTTGTGTCCTTGTGCTGTAACATCGACACAAGGACGGCTGCAGCTTGGCCCCCCAGGGGTTCTGGAGATAAATTATCCACTGGTCTTCGAGACAGCTATATCAGCTGCAATATAAATTTTACTGATTTGAAGCTTGCCTATATAGAGAATAAAAGTGCTGGGGCATAGATGTGCTAAAGCAGAGCAGAAGTAAATTTCAAGGTATGAAACAGAAAATTTGGTGCTCACAATTAAAAAAAAAAAGCAGGCAACAGAAAGAGTATCTAGGGTTTGCAAACTAAATTTCCAATCTATCACAGTAATTTCATTTCATATTGTGGAAAATTAAAGCCCTAATAATTTTTCATTAATCACATTTTAATAGGAAGAAATAATGATAGCTTCATGAAACTGTGTCTGGTTCATGTATATTTTAGTTCTCCCAGGGTAGATAAATGCTTATATTTTTTATGAGCAATGGGTAGCTGCCAGAATGGCTACTGACACTCTGATACCAGAACAACTAACCTGTTCATCCAGATGTTTGCTTTCCAGTGAGGGAAGGGACCATCCTCCTCATTCTTCTGACTACTGTCATTTGGCCATTTCTCACACCAAATCACCTTTTGGTTGAAAGGCATCTCCATTTGATGCCTTAGGATTTCAGCTTTCATATTTTCATATATTTGTAATCCTGCAATTCTCTGCTGTATAACTCTGAACTCCATATAGCGTGTTAGCAACTGCTTTTCCCATTTTTCTCAGACACAGCACTTCCTCTCTAAGCCTGAGAGTCAAGGACACCTCACTGTCTCAGGCCCTGAGAAATCTGAACAAAAGTGAGTTGGGGGGGAGCAAACTAAGAGAATGGGACTCCCCCGCCTGAAGCTGTAATTGGACAATAAACCGCTGATATGCAAATGGACAAAACTTATATCTGTTCCAAAAACATGTGACTGTCATCCATCCTGGGTGTAGTCTCTGCGAGACTCCTGCAGTGCCCAAGGTGTACCCTGTGAAGGCCTTTCAATAAATCCCTGCCCTTTATCCTTTCACTCTGCCCAGCCTCTGTTCCAGGTCAGCTCTACAAGGCATCACATTTGTATTTATCCCAATCCCCGTCTCAGAGCAGGTCTAATTTGACCATGTTTCTCCAGGCTAAGTGCCATCCTGAACACCTTGAAAGCTGGGGAGTCTGCAACATCTGGGGCCAACATGAGCCTCTTGGTAAAAAGGGTTTCTTTATATCTAAATGGAGTTTTTCATGTTCCCTTCTGTGCCAGTTGCCTCTCATCCCACTGCTGTGCACCACCAAGAAGAGTCTGACTGCTTTTTCCCTCTATCATCCCATCAGGGATTTGTAGGGAGCAGTAGGGTCTCCCCAGAGGCTTTCTCTTCTCCAGGCTGGATAAACCCAGTTCTTTCTGTTGCTCCCAGCAGACCCCATTCTTCAGGCACACAGCCACCCTGTGGGAGCCAGCCCTGTGAGCACCAGCCTTGACAACCATGCCCATCCTGCCTGTGACGATCAGATAAAAAGGTGGTTGAATGCATAGGGAAGAGAGTAAATTAAACGTATGGCCCTTTGCTAGATCAGCCTTCTCTCACGAAAAAACTGGTAGCTTTGAAATTTTATATCAAGTCTTGCATTTATTTTTGGCAAGAACAATGAAAACTTGTTCCCCTCGTCGTTAGACAACAGTAAGTGAAATTACAATATTCCTTGAACTGATGGAAGAATTGTGCATATTTGCAGAATTCTAGCCATTTGTCAAAGGATTTTGCTAAACACAGGTAACTTTGGGCTGATCTTGCAGTGATAGATGAGCTGTAACTTGAGAAAATAAGGCTTGACTTTTTAAATCAGTAAAAATATGAGTTATAAGAAAAAATTGCAAAATAAAGATTTTTGAATGAGCTTTATATTATACTCGACGAAGGGCATTTTTGTGTATATGAGGAAGATAGATTAGTTATAAAACTATTTTTAAAATTGTGCTGACTACATTTAAATTTATAATGTCTTTTAGAATTGAAGTATAAATATTTATGAATTAATGTTATTAATTTCTGTAACAAGTCCAATTTTATTTGAATATTTCTGAAGTAAAACTATTTCCTTGGATAATGGAATCCAAATGATTAAATTAAAATGTTCATTTATAATAAATATCTAACACGAGAGTTTGCAAATAGTTGTTTCTTTTGGTTTTTATCCTCTCTTAACACCTATCATAATAAGATGGGAGTTGAAAAAGGTCATTGGTAGTATGACAAAGCTCTTCAGCTGGTGAACTAAGCCCTTAAATTATATGGAATATTAGAATCATTTTTTGTCTGAACAAATCAAGTTTAATCCCCCCAAGGGGGCTGACTTTCTAGACATTAAATAAAACCAAAGGAAATATCTTTAGAACTTTAATCAGTCTTTTAATCTATTGTACTGAAACTAATGGCAAATAATTTCTTAAAATGTCCTTTTCATGAACTGTTTTTGTCTGTGTAATAGGCTAAATGCTGTGGAAGAAATCTGCCGAGAACTATTACCAAGCACCAGAAATTTACAATTGATTCATTACTAAATTACAACTTAATGCCTGTTAGAAGTTAGCTAATACTACATTAATCCTTGTTCATAGAATATATTGAATTACATGTAACTGAAAGCTGTTTATATCCACTGGTACAGGAAGCTGATATGATATTAGAGGACAAAATGCAATTGGTTTCAGAGTCTTTCTAGTTCACATACCTGTGATGCATACATTTTATATTACTGACAAAGTTAAAAATACAAAGCAGCAGTTTTAGACAGTAGCCAAATTTTCCAAAATTTCTGTTTGAGGCCTCCTCTCTTCTGTATACAAAGTAGACCAAGAAAATAGGGTTAAAAATGAAAATCTTCAGACAAAATTTTGAGGGCATGAAGGTGTTAAAAAAACCCAACTAGCTAAATACACAAATGTACATTTTCCCCAGAAGATAGAGGAAAATAAACAAAAATACATAATAAAAAAATCTTCTGGTGCTGGAAAAACAAAACATGTTGATTTTTTTTTTCCTATTTTACCTGGAGGTTTTTTTTGTTTGGCTATTTTTTTTTTTTAAAGTATTCATTTTCCTAGGGGAAAAAAGTTTGTTTCCTATATGAAGTAATTTTAATAGGAATATTTATCTTTATTATCTTGAAGTGGCAAAAGCTTCCATTTTATAGACAAATATTTGCAGATCATGAAAAAAATTACTTTTTTCTTTTTTTTAACAAAACCACTCAATACATGTGGTTCACCCCGTGGTGTTTCAGAAGGTGGCACTGTTCTCCCTGTTGAGTTTAAATGCTTGTGTGGAACCCGGAACAGCTGTCATTTAATGAAGTTATATGAATTCCTTCCCCATCCATTAGCGCATATGTCAAGCAAATGGAAAAATAAAATGTACGTTAACACTTTTCCTGTTACTCACCGATATGCGTCAAGTAATATCCTATTACAATTCCAATTATGTCTCTTACCTGCCTCTCTGTGCTTATAGTATGTAAATAATTCCTGTTCACACAATGGAATTACAGTCTCCAGAATTTCATTATGAATATCTTCTTTTAATTGTTTCTCTCACTGTCAGACATTTGTTATGTGGTCTATTATGTTCATTCTGCCCACAAGTATACGCCCAACACAGTAAAGAGAGTAGGCCCTGATAACCTCTTAACTCACCCATGTACATTATTTTGTTTTCTCTAATAAAGAAAAGAATATTTACAGTTTTCAGAAAGAAAAGATAATCCACTTTCTAGCTGTAATGCATTAAATGAAAAACTGTAAAATAACAGATGTCAGTGCAGATTGGATTTATTTTTCCAATATGCTTTCAAATGAATGAATGTGAAACTGTTAATACTTGTTGTATCTCAGAAATTTGGTTGTATTTACATGATTTTAATGTCTGTTTTTTTTAATGTTAAAACTGCAGTCACGTATGTGGGAGGTAACTGGCACTTTCCCAAAAGAGGCTAGCTGTATGAGCTTGTCATTTAGGATGACAGCTGACTTTTCTTTCCTATTTATTTTGCGATTTCATAAATCAGACCCTTTTTTTTGGTTTTCTTTCACAGTTAGATACTGAATGCGTATTTCTACTCACAGTAGAACTCAATAATCAGATTGAGTCCAACAACGCTCTATGAGCAATGAAAAGGGGTATCCCTTTCTAGGAAGAAAGAAGTTCTAGTCTCCTACAGTGGTCTTTCTTGTATTGTTGTTGAAGCTGTACAGAAACACTTTCTTCTTGATGCCGATAAAGAAATACATTCATTCATGGTTCATTACTTGTAGGCATCTTGAGAATGTGATAAAATGAAATACAATAATAAACCAATCTGCAGAGCTTATGGCCAGGAAAAATAACATTGTAATGCTATTGTCCTATTACTCTGAATCTGCACCCTTGGATGCTGTGGAGTCATATATACTTCCATTAATAACAAAGAAATTTTTTTTTCACTTCTGTGTTACAGTATCAAACAGTTATGGAAGAATGAGCTGAGCTGGTCTGCAGCTTTCCTTCTACATCATCCACACTGTCATCTTAGCTCTGTCTGCAGAGTCCTCATTAGAAAGGAGAGTGGAAGGAATGAACAGATTGCTTTTTTCAGATTCCAGATGGAGTTTGTAAATCTGACAGGTGAAGAAGAGAAATGAGTTGGAAAGAAAAATTTTCATACTTGTGAAATTACAAAAATCTGTCTAGAAATTCTTGAGAAAATGAATATTGGACAAAATGGGGTTGTAAATTATGCCCTTCCTGAGTATAACAGCATCTGAGGGGCTAATCATTCGAAAATGCTTGTAACTGACACCCAGATAATCTGCAGTTGGAAATATGTCAGAAGAATACCAGCTGAGATCCTTCTCCATGAACAGGTTACTTTGCATAAAGACTTGTGCTATTAGGTGTTTCTTAAAATTTTACACAACTTAATATGCTGTGCTCCTTTGTGACCTTGCAATCATGAGGCTGTAATTTTCCAGATATGGGTATTAAACTATGCTGCACAGGTGTCTAACCAGGTAGCTCTCTAGCTTCAGGTCAATACTTATTTGCTTGCTTGCTTCATATCTGACTGTGTGGCTTATTTGAAATGAACCAGACTTAAATAAATACAGCAGTTAGTTTATATGGAATCAGACTTGCCATTTTGCACATTTGCAGATATTGCAGGCAATGGAAAAGAAGTCAGCTTGAAAGCTTAAAAGCTAAGGTTTATACTACAAGCCACTAAATTTCTGCATTTCCCCAATATATTTGAAAAGTAAAAGGTAAGGAAAGAGCATGGGGAAAGCCAATTAACATGTGATAATGAAATATATAAGACTGAAACACAAATTTTCTTTATCAGTGTGAATAAGTATGCGGATATATCTGATTGGTCTCTGCAAATCCAAGCTAAGCAGCTATGCTAAACTACTGACGGCAGCAGGTAGAGATGAGATATTAACTATTTTTTTTATACATATATATATATATATATATACACACACACACAATATATATATGTATAATATGCACAAATATATGCACAAATATACATACTTCCAGATTACAGTGTGTCATGATAGAGGCTTTAGCTGGCTTGTAAGCCCCTCCAGAGCACATGGAGGTAAAATATATGCTAGGTAAAATAAATAGCTATATGTCACTGTGTTGAGCACTCCAGTACTTTAGAGCATTTAAAGACTAACACTGCAAGTAACTCACTGAAAATCGTTCATATCAATTATGATCCAGACATGGATAATAATGTCATTTAAAGAAAATTAACTATGTTCAGAATATGATGATAGGAATTAAGCAACTTAATTCTGCAAAACAATATATGCTTTTATAGAATTATTTCAAGATATTAAGAAAGAAAACTTTCTGTTAGCCTCTCACTTTTGTATTACACCATTAAAATTAAATTTAAAAATAAATCTAATTTCCTTTTCAAATTTTTCATGATTTTTCCAGGTTTTACATACCATTATTCTTTAAATAATTGATTAGTTTTGCATTTCCTTATTGTGAGTGTACTTATTTTGTGTTTCACTTGACTTCTCATGCAAGAGCTGAAAATTGAAATAAAAGGAATATTCCATAGGGTCAGCGCAAATGTTTGTCTAATCCTCGCAGTGGCTGAGAGTGCATGCAGAAGAGTACAAGAGCCAAGGTATTTATATGATCCCTTCTCTTTTGGATTCTGGAAGATCAGTAAAACTGGAGATTTAAAAGAAAAATTTTATGTTTAACAGCTATAAGTGGAACCATCTTCCAAATTTATCTTCCCCTATTGTCTTTTAATACATGACAAAATTTGTGTGTATTTTGCACTTAAAGTGCTTTACCCTTCAGCCTTTATAGTAGAGACTGAATCAAGATGACTGTACTTTTCCCTAAAAGAACAGCCCCAGAAGCTGTGAATCCATCAAATGATGTCAAAGGACCTAGAAAAAACTGATACGTAAAAAGCTATTTCTATAGTCTGAAATGGGTTCTTGTCAGGGCTTCAAAATCTGGATATAAATTCCTTCTGACCACAGAAGGCCTGCTTCTGGGTCAGAGTAGAGCAAGTGCTCTCAAGGAATATGAGATTCATGATTTTGCTCTCAGTGGAGTGTAAACTGCTAAAGGCTGCATGCCTGCAGCCTGCATTCAGAAAGAACTCTGGCTCCTTTGTATTCACCAAGGGATATCAGACTCCTAGATATCCTCTGGGGAAAATATATATATATGCTGGGAAAATAAAGGTCTTGTCTCTGCCACAGGAAAGTATTACACTGATGATTTTAGAAACTGTGGAAGGATATTTATGACATGCTATGCTGTCTTGTACGCCATAAATTCTTCAGGTTTTTGTTACAAGATGTTCTATTTGCTTTATTTGGATTTAGAAAGAAGAACTACCTTTTAGGCTAGTATTTCACACCTCTACTGTCTGCAAAGTATGCAAAAAAAAAGGGATTATTTACTGGTTGAGTCAAAGAATTCTTATTTCTCTTCCCGTTTTCTATCTTTATGCCTTAATCTAGGCTCTTTAGGAAACAGCCATATTATCTATTCTCCCAGAGACTCTAGGCAGAGATTTATTAGCAACATGCTTCTGAATTCTTTAGATTAATATATGACTGAAATGCAAAGTGCCCTTACTGATTATAGAACATGCACGTTATATTGCCAGAATACAGCTTTTTTCCATGACTTAAGATGGAATCAAATTCTGCTGCATTTGTATCCAGAGTGTGTCTTAGAGTTAGGTAGTAAGAACTACCAGAGTTTCAATAATTTTGTTTCCAGCCAAAAAACATGCATTCTAAAAATATCCTTAAAATATTACTTGGGCAGCCTCTAACAGTGCTTGGCTTTGAATTAGTCACCAAGTATTGAGAGATAATTATAGCACTTAGAGTGAGTGTGAGGAATTGTGATTCTCGTTGCAGAAGCAGAGATAATTGCTGCGAACAGACTCTCCACCCGTGCCATTCTATAAACACTGAGTTTGGGAGAGTGATGACAAGATTACTTAGATTGTTTCTGCAAAAGCATGTTCACAAGTTCATAGTCTGGAGCATTAAGAGGAAATTTGTTTCCGTGAAGTCAGTGGTACTCTTTTTCTTCCATAGCTATATCTTGCTCAACCAAACTATCAGAGGCTCAAAAGCGCTTATCAGTCCATCCTCCCAAGGTTAGTAGCATCCATCTGACAACAATACCTGCTTTCTGCAGAAGTATCCCCAAAGGCTCATGACCTCCTCATGACCCTCTCCTCTCTTTCCATTTCAGTCCCAGATGTCCTTACAGCCACCAAAAAAGCCACACAGGAGCTGAATGAAAAACAGTCCTCACCTTTCTGAAGCAAACACCATGTTTCTGGTATCTAGCAACGAACTGGCAGGATATGAATGCCTCCATCATATGCCTACATGGGGATATATTTGGCATGTAAAAAGTTTTTAGGCAGTCCCCACAGATGCCTTGATCACCACCATTCTTTCTCTCCAACCTTCACCAAAACTAGAACTGTACACAGTAGCAATCTGCTCTATGCAGACTGCAGATAAAAAATGCATCCAAGGACTCTAATGTTTGATGAAGGTGTTGCCTAGGCTGGTGCCAGAACATGCTCTAGAGAACTTACTGTTGTTTCTCTGTCCCCTTGTCAATCCCACAAGCCTTTTCATGTTTTTCTCAAAATCTCTCTTCTCTCTTTCCCACTTTCTGACTGGCCAAAACACAACTCCAAATTTGGCACCAGTTCCCTAAGGAAAGAATTCACCCATATTTTTCTCCAAAAACATCACAGTGTGGGGATATTCTGAAAGAATATGGAGAGGGATTTCACAGGGATGGAAGCATGAAAAAATGCATCACAACTGAAAAATTCCCAAGCAGTGAATCATACATGTGATGAGTCAGCTGGCCTAAGGACCTGAAGCACTCAAAGCACCTCTGTTTCAGGTACAGACACCTGGACACTGATGTCAGATGTCCTTGCTAGGTTCCATGATGGCAAGAGAGCAAGGAGCTTGTGAAGAGCTCACTACCCATTCTCACTAGGACAAACACAACAAATTAGCAGATTTTCTTAGACCAAGAATAGAAAATGAAGGCACTTCCTTTCCTCTTTCCCTATGCTTTCATTTCTCAGCCCTTCTTACTTACCTAAGGGAATATCTAGCCTAACCACGCTTTCTCTTTCAGAAAGCTGAATCTCCAGTGAGGACTTCAGCTACCTGAAAGACCAGCATCTAAACTTCCTTCTGGAAAAAAAAATAAACCCCCACAGTCCCCTACCATCTAATGCAACACAAGAAACATTTTCAAGTGTGACCACATACTGAAATTATTTTTGTATCAGACACAATAGCCTATGAAGATGTTTTAAAAATACGCTTCTGATTCAAAGTGCTGTTCGTTACCTGAGTATGGAATTTTAACTTTGTTTTGCGATTTTAGCATCATGTAAAAGAATCTATTGTTAGACTTGTTTTCCACTGAAAACTGAGTCTGAGTTGCTGTCCCATCCTCCATTTGATCAGAAGAGTGTACATCCTCTATTATAGACACAGTGTGTTTTTAAGGCAATTACATCTTATTTGCAGATTTCTGCATTTCTGAAAAAAAATAGCAAAACACAGGCTTAGTTCTCCTGTATGCACATTAAACAAACCATATTTCTAAATATTTGAGAAAGAGGTTTCATATACGATGTAATGTCAGAAAGTGGTTTTTTTCAGCCCAGTGAACAAAATTAAATTCTAATAGAATTAATTATCCCTCACATAAGAAGCAAATGCTGGCAATGTGGCATCTTAAGAAGCAGAAGCATAATTTTAAATATGATTTTGATATATTTTTTAAATTAAAAATCACATTACATAATAATATTTATTGTCTATATACAATTTTTATTGCGTAACTTCCTAGACAAGTTGTTATAACACAAAATGTCAATTCCCAACTGTTAAAAACATGAATTCTTTGTTTTTATTTTAAGTTGTTTCCCCTTGAGATGACATTGCTAAAAATACATTTTTCGGAGTAGTTTTCAGTGGTTTTCAATATTGTGTGTTTCTTCTGCAGGGTTTTCATCTAAAAATAACTACCTACCTTGAAATCTTCACACTCTTCACTCTGCCTCTTTTAAATATTTTGTGCACACTACAAACTGACACTATATTTCTAAGGAAATACACCTATGATCCTTTGTTGCTATATCCTGTTTGCAAAGATCTGTAAATAAAAATTACATAAAACTCAATAAGGTGGTTTTGGGTTTTTTTCTTATCTCTTCTAGTGATTATCCAAAAGCACTGACATCAGTATCTGTACCATTTATGTAAAGTACTTCAATAATTTTAATTTAAGGGAACAAGCTCGTTCTAATACTTCATAGCTAATAGGTCGATTTGATACAGACTCTTTGTTCAGTTTGCTTTGAATTTTCAACAATGAGTTGATCAGCTGTGTTTTTTGAAAAATCTAACTACAGTCTCAGAGCTGTAGGTCTTGGATTTTTTTAACCAATCCTTATGTATCTAAAATCTCTTTACTTATCATGAAATCCGAATAAATATTAAATAAAAACTTTCATTTTATTATAGAGTCATAGAAAAATTTACTGACTTACTTTGACTAACATCTTGGAAATAGAAAACCCAATAAATACTGAGTGATTTTAATGTTGCTTCGCTTTGGACTGTCAGGATGACTAGCTCTTCAAAAGAATTCCTTCATGAGAGTTTGGGAGAGCTATAAAAAACACCAGAACATCTGGGTTAGACCTCTTACAGTCTGAGTAAACGGTTAGGTTTTGAGTAAGTGATTCCTCTTCTTCTGGGTGCTGATTGGTGAAGAATTGAGAATTAAAAAGAACAGACACTACAGGCAGCATCATGTACGTAACCCAGATACAGCTGGGGTGAGGAAGCACAAAGATGGTCCCTTCTATGTCCGTCACTCACAGAGATGATGGACAAGACCTTTTGAACTGGTGAATGCCACCTCCTGAATTACTTTGTCAGATGATAGTCAACAATAGGCTTTCTGATTGCCAGTAATGTCAGCCATCTACCTCATCAGCTAAAGGGGAAACTCAGCACAGATTTATGTGCATGGGCATCGACTCTCTCATCTGGAAGCTGTCCCTTCACTGATGGCCACACTACAGTGCTCAGTCTGTGTTGTCCCCAGGCTCCAGACACTACTTGGTGTTCGTGTCTGGATGTTTATGAGAGAGACATCTGGCAGTCAGATGCATCAGCTGCACTGCCAGCTCTGTTCCCTGCCTACCACTCTGCAGTTTTTGGAGAGCTGGAAGCTGTTCCGTGGCTGCACAACTCCATTCCCAAAGCTCAGCTGCTCTCAAGTTGCAGACCAGAAAGGCTTCTAAAGAGTACACTGAAAATGACTGGGCAGAAAGGTAACGGTGTCCTGATAGTGATGTGTTTCTTTATCAGGGGCTATTTTTGCAGGGCTGAGCTAAGAAACAGGAGAACCTAGGAACCAGCTGCCAAAAGCCTCCTCAATGTGCCATGCAGATAAGCAGAGGAAAATCACCAGGCAATCTGGAATGGCTCCCACATGCCCACAGAGCGTGCAAATGTAAATGCCATAGTATGAGTTTTTCTGCACTCATACCTACTTCTATTCAAATCTGCACTACTTAGCGATCTGAGGCCATAGGGATCCCTTTTAAATGAACATGAATGTCTGGCCCTAGGTACTAACAGAATCCTTTCGCTCCTAAAAGTTTTTCCTTAGTTTAATTTTTTTTTTCGTTAAGTTAAACACTCCTTCTAGATAAAGTTCCCTGACTCAGAGTTCTCAATATTAACACCTGAGAACAAAATCACAGATCAGTATTTTGAAACCAAATGTGTTCTGAAAACTATCAAGAGATCCATGAAGTTTTCAATTTATTTAGTTTAAACTGCCTTAACCTCTTAAAGGACACAGTGTAGTTAACTGTATATCACTCTATGTGTTACTGTGGTGTACTCTGTTGTCTTGGGGACAAGACTTTACAATTTTAAGAACTTGTATCTGCACTGTTGCACAGATGAATATTAAACACATCAGAATAAAAGATAGCTGAAAAGAAAAAAAATTTCTTTTTTATTTGGTTTAGTGACTGTAAGCAGTAGAAGAGTGTTGGGGGTTTTAAAGTCCTAGATATACGAAAAACAACAGCTGAAAAAAATGTTTTTCCAGTCATAGAAAGATGTTTTACTGGTACACAAGCAAAGTATTTACTTTTATGAAAGGAAAAGGGATAAAAAAAGTTTGAGAAGATTACAAGATTAATCAAGAAGTAACTCCATGGAAATTAGGCAGCTACAAGAACTGAGCAAAGTCGAAGTGCACATTTCAGAGTAGGGCCAACACATCCTGATTATCAACATTGATATGCAATGGAAAAACACAAGTTAGCTGCAGTAACATTCTCATTCACAGAACAGTAACTTTAAAAAACAGTCTTTGGATGTTATCAAGAGTGTATCATTTCACGGTTTTCTCTTCCTCAACTGTCCTTTTGATTTTAGGAATTTTTGGCCTGACTGCTTTCTTCAGTTCCCTTTGAAAGGGAGCCTTAGGAGGCAGAAGTTGCACAACATGGATATTTCATTTCTATTTCTTTCACCTTAAAAAACAGACGTTTACCTTTGGATACAAAAGCAAACAAATACAACAAGTATGCAACACTTTTTTCACTTTTTTTTCACTTAGACAGGAGGTTGCAATGAAAGCTGATTTTAGAGCTGCTTATTTAGATACTAAAGTGCCCACAAAAGAGAGAATTTTTCATTGCCAGAGATATGCAGGTTAAAAATGGCATGGTAGTGAAAGAAAACACATGATGACACTGTGCCAGATGTCAAGAAAATGGCCTAGCAATGGAAAAGAAATGAATTCTACGTACGGTAAGTTTTTCTCAAGTGCTCTTATTTTCTACACAGATTTTCTTTTCTCAGTTATACTGAGAATGTATTACAATGTGACTCAAAAGCAGAATAGGTAACAATGAAGTGTTAACTACACGTTAGAGATATGCTACTAGATCTTGGTGTTTGGGGAGGTAGGAGGGATTGTTTCATAGGAAAAAAAATCTAGATTTTATCCATTAACTGTCTTCATCATTATTTCTGTTAATTAACAACAGAATTTGTTAACAAATTCTCAAACAAAAGGCAACTCTAATATTTTGTATATCATTAGTTTAAAAACCTCACAGGACACATTCCTGATAACAGAACTGAATTTATTCAAGAGGTTGGTTGGTTTTCATATTAAGTTATCTCTTTCTTTTACAGACAGAGAATGTTTTACTATTTTTTTTCCTTCTCTTACTGTGCAGAAAGTAAAAGTTAGGGAAGGGAAACAATCTAGAATCCATTAAAAAAAATTAGATCATTATTAGAAATGTTATACATAAAACCTAACCGAGACAAAGTCTAAAGTGCAAAGAGGTTTTTCCTAACTTATGCCTACGAAATGTTTATAATGAACATCAATAATGACAAGAAAGGAAGTTAGTCTGACTGCTGTTACTATTATACAGTGAATTAAAGCTTTTCAGAATAAACCACACTTTAAAATCATCTGAGTATCCAGAAGAGCAAATTTCAATTACTTGGAGAGTTTACAATCCTTCTTGGGAAGTTAACATTACTGGCCATATATAGGTGTGCAATTAAACTAATTTTCTAATACTAAGGAAAAGTATTCTTTTTTTAAATCCTCAAGACTATAAATTTTTAAAGTACCTATCCATTACATGTGCTCAAATCCTTCAAATGGAGTATTGTCAATACAGTAACTTCTCCCTCCCCAAACAGATTATGTCTCTGTACATTGGCTACAGCTATTGTATCAGCATACTTAGTATTTTAAGAAACCTGATGGTGTTATCAATTGTATTATTTGGTAAGTGATTTAGGGTCAAAACCACAGTATTGATCAGACTCCAGCTTTGAAAGAAATAAACTGAACATCTATTGCTTTATCTTTCTGTGCATGTATATGTGTGTGTCTGCACACATTCATAGCTGTTTATTTTGGCAAACACGATTTTATTTGTCCCTGGAGGAAATGGTGCCATTAATCAGCTAATTATGAGTGCGAAACTATCCACTGGGCATTTAATTAATTGTCAGAGTACACAAAGCCATTTCACCTGATTTTTTAAATTGTTAAAGAGGCTGAGTACTATGTTCTGTATGGGCTGAAAATTGATTATCTTAAATACAAAATGAAACTCAAAAGTTATTATGTATGCATGCTTGCTGCTTTCCTTTTTTCTGTGCAGTGAGATCGTTTTAAAGTTGGAGATGTTTACAGTGCTGGAGCTGACTGAACTCCACGGCTCTTCGCTCTGAAGCAAGGACTGTGATCCCTACTGCTGCTCCCAGGGTTGGTGGGACACAGAGAGTACACACTTGGCACTACTTTGGCCTCACTGCAAATGGCTGTTTCACCGCTGTTGCAGAAACTCTCAGGGCACTTGTACTAAATCTTTGAGAACTGTGATTATTTCAGAGAGGTGACAATCTTAAACAGTATTCCCACAGAAACATATGCATATGTAGGATATAGATACACATTGAAACACTAAAAAAGTTTCTTACATAACTTCTTAATTTCTTTCTTAAGACCTCTGATTTGATTCTTTCTGCCTCTGAAGACAAGATTTAATTTACTGCCAATAATTGAGCAATGCATCTTACAGCTTTCAGATTGTAAGTGGATTTCTACATAATGATCTTTATTATTCTAAAAAACATTCTCCAACATTCTCCTACTTTCATAAATTCCTATCCAAGCAACCTGTCCCAACAAATTACATCTAATGCAATTTCAGTATAACCTCTGGCATTGGCAAACAGAGAACGTCTTTTAGTGTTAAATGCTTAACAGAGCCTGTGGCTGATTTTACCAGAAGCAGACTCAAATCTAGCCCTGACTTTAACACTATTTCTCATATTAAGTCTATGACAACTTTGAAACAATTTTCAATTTGATATGTCCTCATAAAAGGCAGACAGATGGTCAGTTATAGAAAAACAAAGATAAAACCACACAGGAAAGCTATTTCAGTGTTATAAATCTGTATTAGAAAAAAATTGTCAACACAATTCGAGGAGCAGTGATGCACAATTATTTCTGGAATAAGTTTTTGTATCTGCCTTCTTGTGTCTTATTCAGACTGGTTGCAGTAAACAAAAGCATTAGAACAACAAATCTGAGTTCCGGAGAGTAAAGCCTGGCAAGACCTCGAAGCTTCTCAAAGATTTATGTTCCTCCACTTTTTGACCAGTGCTGACTCAACTGCTCTGTGGATCTGATTTTTTTTATGGTTTAATTTGATGATTCTCATAAAAAAATAAAATATAAGCAGCAATTTTGGTGACTGAAAGTTTTTATATTTCAGTGTGTAATTCAAAGGCATGCCTTATCATTCTATTCTGCTTATGATGATATTTTAGAATTTTTTTTTTTGCAATTGAGTCTTTGCAATTTTTCTTACTCCTTACTCCTACTTTGAAGATTCAGCAATATGCAGTTTGAAAAGTTCCTTGAAGAAATTTATGTGGGAGGTTACAAGAAATATAAGAAACTTTCTCAGTTTGGTTGACCACAATGACGACAGAGGATAGCTTTGCAGAATTTACCGCAGTCCAGGTTCATCTCCTCATGTCCCCCCACAGTGCTGTGCTAGGATAAAACCTTCTCAGGCAGGTTTTGAATATCTGTGCTGGCCTCAGACAGATCCTACCTCCAGTTCTTTAGGTGAACACTTGAATCTAACTCAGTCATGCAATGACAGAAAAATTTTATTAGGTTGAGACCTTCAGAGGTAATTTTGCCCAAACTCAAAGCAGGGCTCACCTGAAAGACAGATTTGCCCATTCTAGTGATGGCTATTCCACTGCTCCCCTGAGCAACCTCTCCCTTGGCTACGAGAGGGCATCATCACTCTCACACCTAAGAATTTAGTTACAGATGTGTCTATGAACAATACTGTAGTTGAGGCAAAATTATTATAGTTACATCTGTAAATCTCATTAAGAAACCAAGCCCCTCTTAACCCCAAAGCTACAGAGCAAAATGTACCCTGTTTCAAACCTACCAGCTGCCTTGAAATCATGGCCACACTTTTAAAACATACTTCCAATTTTACATTTCTTTTTTTTGTATATTATGTTTTGCATTTTAAATGGTTCTTCAAGTCTAAGATGCAGTTTTTGGCATCTCTGGCCTTTACTTCCTTACTTGAAAAGGTAAAACATACTTTACAGACTATTATGAATGCCATTTGTCAAAAATTGAAATAAATCTGTTTATTGGTTTAGAATGGTGAATTTAACCTGTCATTACCTGTGGATTTTCACTAAAAGCACTCTTTTCACCTTCGAAAGATCTACAGTTACTCTGGAGCATATGTTATCCACAGCTCTCATTCAGGGCTCCACTGACATCAGCAAGTCTGTTATTCTTACAACTAGGAAGTACAGGGTACTCTTCTAATTCTGAGTTGTAATCAGACATGAAATATGAGATGCTTGTTCTTCGGGTACAATGGATTATTAAATATGGATTCCTTTGTATTGTCAATTTTCTGTAAATATTTGTGTTTACATCTTTGACCGTCTCATAGAATTACACTTTAAATGGAATGTAAGACTGCCGAACATTTTTCTTTTAACTGGAATTCAGTGTTTGTATATATATGTACGTATTAGCTATGAATCCAGGCAGTTGCACGTACAAGCAAAAGCATTCAGATAGCTTTCAGAGCCAACTAAAAGGCAAGGTGGTTTGCCCTTCATTTTGTCACTTGCATATGCAAAAATAAAAGTCAGATTAAGGAGGCTTTGAAAACTTTGCATCTTCATAAACAATTGGGAAACCAAAAATATGATACTGATAAAAAGACTATAGTTTCCAGATATCTATTTTCAATGCCTTCTCTAGCACATAGTAGCACATATCTTCAGTTATCTACGTACATAGTCTTTAAAACTATCTCTCATTATCATCAAGCTATTTCAAATATAATATTTCAAAAATAATACCTGTTTGAGGAAAATATATTTCATGTCCACTTTCTATTTCAAATATAAAACTACATAATGATTTACACATTAAACAAAATTAGGGTCCATAATCACTGAAATAATAAAAAATAAACCTAATGGTTTTCTGGAAGAAAAAAATTTTCCCAAAGCAATCAGATTTTTTCTCTTTTTTGTATTCCCAGCTGCAAGTTGAATAGAAAAATAAACTTGTTTCTTTCATTTGTATTATCTAGTCTGGAACATGATTTAAGAAAGAATACTATGGAGCTGATAAAACATTACACAAGTGCTTTGTACAGGCATCACAGTAAATTATGCAGTGCTGTTTGCTTTTTCTCCCCTTTACCATGAAGGGTGTTTTTTCAAATAATTGCTGTGAACTTTCTAAGTACTCTTGACTCCAAAGTAAATAGTAAAATGTAAAAATTTTCAGATTAACTGCCATGAAAGCCTAGTTCTAACCTTTCTAAAGTCCTTGGATGTCATACTCAGACCCATGATATTTAACAGCACTGTTCACATGGCTATGATACCAACCATTAAGTGATGATAAACAGTAAGGCATGCTGTGCAAATGATTTATAATTTTATGTTGCATTCCCCACACCGTATTACAAATCACATGAGAACTTCTGTGGTCAGGTCATATGCTGTGCTAGGCCAGGCAGCATGTGATGTCACTCCCCTGATAATCATAAGCATTCTGCACAGATTTTATCTAATGGTAAAAAGAAACCTGTAATTAGTGACTAAGCCAACCAGATCTAATAAAATGACAGGGTCTTTCCAGTCCTATAAGCATGGACTAATCAAACCCCTTAAAAGCGCCCACTGCTGCCTAACACACTGTATGTCTTTTCAGAAAAGTGCATCTTCTAAAAAAAGTTTAGGAAAATATCACAAACATTTCCAAGATGTCTGAGGCTCACTTGTGCCCCTTCACCTTCCTCTGCCTTGCTGTGCCTGCAAGCTTTCTGAGATATCACTGGTCAATGTAGGCAATTACTCATCTCATTTTCACATAGTTATTTTTAAAATGGTCCGTGCATGTTCTGACAACAAGATCCAGTACCTTCATTGCAGGAACTAGGACAATCTTAATGTATCCCAGTAATTAGGGATTTGGATTTTCCACATATAGATACACACATATCTATGTTTCTGCATATCTTGATGTTATTTTAATTAGATTTGAATTAAGAGTTATTTATTTTGGACAGTGCTCATACTTAAACATTTTAATTTTTGATTGGCAGGCTTAGAGGAGATCTGAGTTTGCAGTTAGAGATACTGCTTTTAGCGTAAACAGGAAATGAATAAACATCAGAAGATATCGGTGAATAAAGAGTAAACAGAAAAATGGTGAAATATTATTTTTTTCTTGCCTCATTTTGTCTGTCTTAAAGAAAGATAAAACCATCTTTTGAATGTAGAACAGCATCCTCCACATACTGCTCTTTTATTGACATATTGGACTAGTGAAACTGATGCCTTGTAGAGGCTGACCTGGAACAGAGGCTGGACAGAGTGAAAGGATACAGGGTAGGTATTTATTGAAAGGCCTTCACAGGGCACACCTTGGGCACTGCAGGAGTCTCACAGAGACTACACCCAGGATGGACACAGTCACAGGTTTTTCGGACAGATACAAGTTTTGTCCATTTGCATATCAGAAGTTAATTGTCCAATTACAGCTTCAGGCAGTGGAGTCCCATTCTCTTAGTTTGCTCCCCCCAGTTCACTTTTGTTCACATTTCTCAGGGCCTGAGACAGTGAGGTGTCCTTGATTCTCAGGCCTAGAGAGGAATTGAGTGTTTGACCAAAATGGGAAAAGCAGTAGCTAACACTCTATATGGAGTTCAGAGTTATACAGTAGAGAATTGCAGGATTACAAATATATGAAAATATGAAAGCTAAAATTCTAAGGCATCAAAACTTCCTGCTCTTGTTTTATGGCGCCATAAGATGAGAGGCCCACAATGAACCTCCTCTGCTTTACATGTCCCATAGATCCTGCTGTGGAATATCCCACATCCTGACGTGGTTTTTTGCTCAGCCTGTCTTGCTTCCTATGCTCAATCCTTTTGGCTGTTCTTTCAGCTGCATAGAAGAAATACTTTCAGGAGGGCATTTGAGGGGGGAGATGTTTATATTATGTGGGAAAGGAACAGTCCTGAAGATAAGAGAGAAGGAATGCCTCCTCAGCTACCTGCCAATACATTCTGCTGCTGAAAGAAGTGGAGAATTCCTGAATGCTCTCTCCATGGGTAAGAAAGGGCTAGAAGTAATTTGTCAAATGACCTTACTATCACCAAAGAGTCTGTATCTATTAATATAGACATCAATTCTGCAGTGCATAGATACATAATGCTTTTTTTGCAAACAATAGTAAATCATATTAATTCTGTGGATTGGGTTGTACTATATTTGTTTTTGTTAAGTAGCACTTGCTAATACTGAGGATTTCTACAAGAAAATATGACTCTACAAGGATTATGGGAAATATCCTTTTATGTTAAAATATTATTCGTACCTTTTACAAAAATACAGAAGCAAATCTGTCCACTTACTTTCATATATATGGATGCATTCTTTCAGAATTCAAAAAATAATACAACTTATTTCATTCTGAAGCAAAAAGAAAAAGAGTGGTAGTCCTTCAGATAACACATTGGATATGTGCTGCAGTTCTGCAGTACATATGCATTAGTTACAGATGAGTAGTGACTACTTCTACCCTGAACTGCACAACGTTTTACCCCTCCTGCCATCAGCTCTCCACAGTGCCCACGTCTTCACTCTTCAAGACTGGCTGCTTTCCCACTAGGCACCAGGAACACCGGCTGCTCTAGAGACTGCCCCTGCCACTCACCCCGTCCCCGACTCTCTTTTCTTTTAGCCACAGACTTGGTGGATTTGCCATGAGGGGTTTTATGATCTGAGGGCTACAACAATTAGCTAGGGGGGCAGCGTATGCAGGCGACTCAGAACACAGTGCTGGCTCCTACAGCACTGGAGCCTGAGACATCTGGAAGTCCAGGACACAGCTTTCCTCTCTATATAGTTCATCAGTAAATTGTATCACACACCTTCTTACGATTCATTTTCTCCATCTTGCGACTGTAAAGCACTTAAATTGCTTGATGACTTTAGTTGTGCACTAAGCATGAATGCCAGCACTTGTCATTAGCAGCCTTTCACATTCAGTTTGTGCTACATATCTTTAAATAATATGTTTAAAAATTATTTCCTATATAAGACTTCAGGTGTCCTGCACTGTTAGTGCTGTGAGGAACTGTAGATATCCTGCTTATTAGTCCTTTATCAAGCTGCTTATCAGCGACATTCTGGGGGTTCAACTGCATAGCTATAATAGTCAGACTTCTGCTCCCCAGGCCTGCTAAACGTTTCTTTAGTCTTAATTCTGAAGTCACGTTTCTCAGAAGCGGTTTATTATCTAAATGTAATTTTATGTATCTTTCACACAAACCATTTCAATAGCCTCATGTGTTCCTGGAGCAAAGGCTAAGGTTTGCTTTTGAATACTCAGATGAGTCTTACACCCAGATAACCACCAATATCGCTATTTCATCTCTATTCTGGTGGAATTGATTAAAAGTGAACCTTTCTGAATCTGGACCTCTCTCCTGATCCCACAGGATTACAGGACATACAGAGTTTGTTTCTCAGATCTAAGTCCTGCAAACACTATGGTTCTCTGAGATGTGCTTTGGTACAACTATTTAAAATTATTTAAAAAACTATCACTTCCTTGGTTTAAGCTCTGCCTCCTGGCCAGAGACTGCTGCAAGGAATGTTTAGGTTAGAGGTGAGGTTTGTTTGTATTGAGATAATAGACTATGAATTGGGGTAGGAGAGACACAAACACATCCTGTTCTACTGTGAAGATGGTGAAGCTCTCTGAAGAAGTCTGGCATACTGCCGTGGGCATTAACCTTTCAAATTTATTAATCTAACTGGACTCCTTAGGCACTCAAATAATTTTACATGGTTGACTGACACATTTTTTGGTGTTGTTTATGGCTACTTCCATGTGTAAACTCACTTGCCTTCCTAGACCTGCTTGGCATGAAGGCTGAAATCTGCTGGACAGCTTTTGTGTGCTAAATCTGTCTAATTAATAAATTTATCCAGCTGTAGGAGCAGAACAATGGCTGAGCCCAAGCATGCCACTCAGCCTGACAACCCCAAGCACATTGAAGAAGATGTTTTACAAGAACAGCACATGTCACTGGAAACGACAGGCTACATGCTTAAATATCCATCAATCCATCAAGACCATTAATACAATCTAGCATTTCTAGCAGCACCAATCCAGTAACCCAAATTAAGTACTATTAGTTCAAAAGACAATGGAAGTAAAAATGACACACATTTGAAAAGTCTGAGTGGCTGCAAAAATAAAAGCTGGACTTTAATTTCTACTCTTATCTAAAACACATTACCTGCAAGAACTAAAAGAGGAAAAAAAACCAACAAACCAACCCAAAAAACAAAATTAGGGAAAAAATCAAAAACAAAACCAAAAAAACCCCAACCAAACAAAAAAAATCCCAAAACCCAAAGCTCGCCAAAATACACTAAAAAGAGAAGGAAAAAGGGGTGAAAGGTTGAAGGTTGAAAAGTGTAATTATTAGTGTTTGTGAATGCATATTTAGCTTTTCTCTTCTTGGTTTCTGTAATTAGGCAATTAAATAACCATCACAACTTCAGCGTTACTAGTCTGTGTGTCTGCAGAAAAATTAGAAAATAACATTTTACACGACTTGGTATTTAGACAGTAGACAAAAATGGAAATATCTGGATGTTCCCAAGTTTATCTTTCTGAAAAAGGTCATGATGGACTCTTTGAAGCTCTCAATGCTCAGATTTATCAGGAAAACAAAAAAATAGCCTTGTTTCCAACTTTACCTTTCCTAACTGTGGCCTATTCTCCCTGTTTTCTGCTGATGGCTGTGCATCTGGCCTGAAGTCCACAGATGCTGGAGACACTGAAGTCTACCGACAATCATACTCACAGAAAAAAAGGGATCTATCTTTTGAAAAATTGGTTTTAATATAGAGGGACAGCTGAAGGCCACTGGGGGTTGAACTTTTTATATATAAGATGAGAAGGCATTTGTAGGACGCTGTTGCCTACAACAGAAGTAGATTGGCCTATTTCCATGATATCCATGCAAAATTTATTGAAATTAATATGAGTCATTGAATGGATTTCACAGCATTTCTAAGAGAGATCTAAAGGAACTGCAATACAACTGAGTGTAATGGTCTGAAAAACTGAAGCTGTAGTAAACAATGCCACTATGTAACATCAACAACCATTAGATTAAATGACAGGACCAAAATATACACCCCCTTGAGCAAACAATCAACTTACATTTCTCTTAAATAACGGAAGTTGTACCAACTACAATTCACGTTGACAATCATAAAAGAACTCAGTGTTATAAATTAAACATTGTAAAACAAAATACAAAAATATTTTGCTATGTTGTGAATGTTTATTTTCTAACTAACCAGCTTATTGTTTCCAAGCATTACATTCCCAGCATTGCCACAGTGGACACGCAGCAATGTGGCCCAGGATCTGGACACCTCACTGACACTCAGTGTAGAAAATACAATAGCAGAGTTTGTTTGCGGCTTTATCCTCCGAGCGTGGAGTAACAGCCCTCTGTTATTTGTGTGAAGCTTTAGCAGGAGACAATGCCTTTCTGGAACCTCGCTGGGGGCCGGAGCAGGCACCGCACACCTGACCGATCGCAGGCTCTCCGTGCTTTGGCTCAGCGTTACCCGCGGGCCGCTGGCAAGAGCCAAACCCGACGCCTGCCCCGCGGCTTTCTGTGACAAGGTGCGAACGTGTTTCTGTTGCCAGCACGTTTAGCGCTGCAAAACTCGTCAGAGAGCTAAAAGGGCGCCTTATACGTTAATTTTGGAGGTTTGCCCGTCTAAACTCTCACTCCCGGCGCCGGGCGCCTCCGCCCGCCGCAGCGGCTCCGGCGGGACTCCGGCCGCGGCGGAACCCGGCCCGCGGGA